>VIYQ01000839.1:0-17988 GCA_009928355.1 Chlorella sp. CH2018
GGGCGGGAGGGAGGGGATTGGAGGGAGGGAGGAGCGTTGGCCATGTTCCCGACCTGGACACGTACAAAGGGACCTGGGATGTCAAGGGATGTCAAGCTGGACAGGGATTGACGGAGCTACAGCAGGGCGCAGTGCTGCGGCTGAAGAGGTGTGCTCTGCCTCGTGCCCCTCGCACCGCAGGCGTCCATCTGTGGTCACAGGTGAGACAGCCACCCGTGCAACGGCAATCATGGCTTGCATGTGGCACCGTAGGAAAGGCTGCGGCAAGGGGCTTGGGGGGCTGCAGTTGTGCAGCCCTCTCAGGCATGCTAGCTGCACTGCTCCCCATCCGATGGCCCCTCTCTCGGCCCCCATGTGCCGCAGCATGGGCGGCCACGGCGCGCTAGTGATGGCGCTGAAGAACCCGGGGGCCTTCAAGTCGGTCTCTGCCTTTGCGCCCATCTGCAACCCCACGCAAGTGCCCTGGGGCCAGAAGGCCTTTGCCGGCTACCTGGGTGACGGCTGGCAGGTGTGATGGAGGCATGGGCAGGATTGAAACGGCAAAAGTGCGGCAGCAGAGAGGCCGCACCAAAGGAGGCACATCAGCTCGCTGCTCACTGCACGACCACCACCCAGCCCAGCTGTCGGTCAAGCCAACCAACAAACGGCCACCGCCACCTGCACCCCGCCTGCAACCGCCCTCCCTCTGCGCTCTGCCTGGCAGGAGGCGGGCAAGGCGTACGATGCCACGGAGCTGGTCAAAGGGTACAGCGGGCCGCAGCTGCCGGTGCTCATGGACACCGGCACCGACGACGAGTTCCTGCAGACCCAGGTGGGGGTGGGGTGGGAACAGGTGGGGCTGGGTTGGAAAGGCATGTCTGTGCTGGCGGGTGATGAGACCGGCAGCTCAGTTTGCCTCCGACTGGAGGAAGGGCCATGCGATGCTCAGCAGGGGCTTTGCAATCGTCACTGCCTGCCACCCAACATCTGTTCTGCCTGCCACGCCCCGAATGCCACCCACTGCCCCGCGCAGCTGCACCCCTGGGCGTTCGAGGAGGCGGCCAAGGGCAAACTGCAGCTGACCAGCCGCATGAACGAGGGATATGACCACAGGCGAGGGGCTGGGCTGGGAGCATGGCAGCTAGCTGGCTGGGTGGCATGGTGATGGTCGGCTCAGCAGACAGCACATTGCGCCCAGCTGTAGTCCTTGCAAACGAAGGGCACATGTCACCGTTGACAGCTGCGCCGCCCAGCCAGATGCCGCTTCCCGCCATCATGCCTGCCTCCCCGCCACTCGCTCTCCTTCTGCTTGCAGCTACTTCACCATTGCCAGCTTTGTGACCGACCATCTCGACTTCCACGCCCGCTACCTGCTGGCCTCTGGGCCCCGCATCTGAGCGCCCTGCGAGCCCCGAGCATTTGCGCATCTGAGCACTGAGGATGGACACGTGGAGCAGACTGAGAGCAGTGTAGTGCGTGGCGTTGCAAGCACGGCATTCCGTGTGTAACATTCAAGCACTGGCTGTGACATGGCAGGCGCTTGGTGCCAAGCAGCATAATGAAGCGCAGCAGGGGCGGGTTGTGCTCAAACATGGTGCATTGCGGCATGGGCGAGCCAGGGAAAACGCGCTGAACAATCAGAGGCAGGAGGGCAGAAAAATCGGCATGCCGCGGGGCACATGGGTTGGGTTCTTGGAAAAAGGGTGCAGAGCATATTTAAACATGACAAAGCAGACGTTCTTGGCATACACGTCCATTCCCATCATACATCTGCTAGTCTACAGCTGTCGGCAGGCTGCTCAGACAGAAATGGCAGCGCCGCTTATTTGTTATTCTTGTTGCGCATGCCAACGCTCAGTCCAGCATGCCATCGATCCGGCGGCGCTGCCCTCCAGGGCCGCGGCTGGCTGGCGGGGCGGCGGATGCCTGGGCGGCAGCCAGGCGTGCCTGCAGCCGGGTGACGCGGCGCGAGGGTCCAACAGGCTTGGTGCCTTCAGCTGGGTCAGGCTCCGGTGCAGCGGGCCTCACAACAGCAGGGGCATGCGTCGTGTGCCTGGGCGCGTGCCTGCTGCCACTCACAGCCGGCCTGCTGCCGGGTGCTGGGCTGCCACGCGGCGGCGGCGACTGCCCTGCCGCGGCCAGCAGGTCCACAGCTGTGAGCAGCAGGCCGCGGGCGGCTGCGCCCAGGCTGCGCAGCGGGCCGTGGTGCTTGCTTGGGGGCGGCTGCACATCTAAGTCGGCGCGGCACATGGGGCAGGTGAACTTGCTGCCGCCCACGCTGCTTTGCTGCTGCAGCCAGGCCAGCAGGCATGACGTGTGCACGCAGTGCGAGCAGGGCAGCTGCTTGCCGGCCTGCAATGAGGTGGGGCAGGGCAGCGGGCAGGCAGGCTAAGGAGGGTTTGCACCGGTGCACCTGCTCCCACTGCATCCCACACAAACTACAACCAAAGTGGTGCCCCTGCCCGCTTCGGAATGCCGCTCCAAGCCCCTCTCACCCGCATGCCATCCAGGCAGATGGGGCACAGCTCCTCCGCCAGCCGCCCCGGCGTCGCCTCCGGGAAGCTGTGCGTCAGCGTGCGCTGCAGGCGGCGGTAGCGTGCATGCCCAGCCAGCCGTTGCTGTAGCCCTCCCAGCATGTAGCGGACCTCCAGCAGCAGTGCGCCGTCCACAAGCTGCATCTGCACGCCATGCAGCCACCTGCGGGTGCATGTGGTGGCAGGGCAGCCGGTATGGTGAGGGAGACTCTCACACTCTGGGCGGCAAACACCATCAGAGCAGCGTTTTGAGGCGTGGCGCTGCAGGGGCGCTGCCACAGCAGTCTCCCATGTTGTTGTGCCAGCGACCCCGCCCCGGCACGCACCAGACATGCAGGCTGTGCAGCAGGGTGAGGGTCTCCAGGCTCAGGCTGGACAGCAGGTCGATGTGGTAGATGAGCGCGGACTGGCCCTCCCAGTGCTCCGCCTCCTGCACCACACAGACACCAGCACAGGCATCTGGAAACTGGCCCACGGTAGTGGTAACGCAGTGATCTGTTCCCTGCCATGACATGGCCCAAAAGCGCCCCATTCACCAACCTCCACAAGGCGGGGTCCTGGTCGTTGCACAGCAGCAGCAGCAGCAGCGACGACGCACCTCTCCACGAGCCTCGGCCTGTGCTGACCGCCAGTGGTCCACAGCATGCGTGGCATACTTGCAGAGGCAGAACGCGGCGTCCAGCGCAACATGCACGGCATCAAACAGCCAAAGCAGCGCGTGGCTGCACGGAGGAGGCACAGGGATGGCGGGAGGCAGAGAATCAGCCCAGAAGCAGAGGCTTACGGGCGGCGCTGCCCAGCAAAGCACACGATCCAACATGCCTGGCTCGTGGGCAGAAGACTTTTCCCTGCCGCACCTGGCTGACCCGTCGCCAAGGGTGCGGCAGTAGCTGGCAATCCAGCTGCAGTCCTGCACCAGGATGCCCAGCAGCAGCGCCAGGATGCGGGCGTGGCGGGCGGGCGCGCCGGCGGCAGAGGAGCACAGCAGCGCGTCGCCGCGGAGGCTGGCCAGGCGCACAAACATGGAGAACCAGCCCATCACAGACGTCCATGCCAGCCACTGCAAGGCCGAGAGCATCAGAATGCGGGTGCTGTTGACTTGGTGCTAGTTTGGATTGGTCGGTGGCATGTGTGTCCCGTGCACCAGCTGCACTCAACAGCCAACCAAGACTTCCTTGCCAGACCACAGTCGCCTGCCCTGCTGCCCTGCCCAGTGCACTTGCCTGCATGATGTCTCCGTAGCGCGGCGAGGAGCTGGCCAGCAGCAGCAGCATGGGCAGCTTCATCAGCGCATACTTCAGGAAGCGCTGCAGCGCGGGAGGGCAAGGTGCAGGGGCAACAAGAGCAGGTTGGGGCAGCTGGGTCGTCTGGCACCTGTCGGCTGACATGAGTAGCGGAGCACACCACTGCGCATGCTGCCAACAACCCCACCCCAGCGTTTCACATCCCCAGCCGGCGCACCTCCGACAGCTGGGAGGTCTCGCTGGGCGACAGCTGGCCCAGAAACACCGCCTTCATTGCTAGTGTGACCAGGCCAGAGCAGCCGGCGGCCAGGGAGGCGGCGCAGAGGGCGCCGAGGCGCGTCTGCAGCAGAATGCGCAGCACGGTGCCGCCCAGGCGCTTTGCGTGGTGGCCCATGTCCACCTCGCCGCCACTGCAGTTGGTGATGGGGTGAAACGAGGCGAGGAGGTGGGTACGGGAGGGATGTTGTACGGGATGCCGGCAAGGCCTTCCCGTTGGGAGGGTGACAGCTGGCAACAGCAGCCAGCCAGACAGTGAGGCTGCCGGCCAATCATTCAGCTGGCCGCATGTGTGCTTGATCAATCACAACAGCCCATTCACAAGGAGAGTTCGTTTGGCCCCAGGGCGAGAGTGCAAACAGTGACGTGAGGGCTGCGAGGACGGGGGCGGCTCACACACCTGAGCTGCTTCTGCCACAGCTGGCCAATCTCCAGGCTGACGTCGCGGCCCTCCGGGTCACGCTGCAGCTCTTGCAGCGCGCCATGGGCCGCGGCAAAGGTGAAGAGCACCGCCAGGAGCGACGCCCGGTCAATCGCCATACCGCCGCCGCCTGGCGGCTGCCGCCACCGGCTGGACTGCTCCCGCGCGGGCTGCCGCCGCTTTCTCGACGCTGTTCTTGATGATCGCCAGCGACAGGCAGCGGTCTTAGGGCACAGGGAGCCGCCTGAAGCTGCGCAGCGCAGCTGGCCGACGGCGCAGGGCTTGCTGCTTCGGCCGGCTGCTCGGCAGCTTGCAAACGCTCTGCGGAGAGTGACGAGGCCAGGCAGGTGCTCAACAGGGGCCCTCGGCGCTGCATGAGCTGCATGAAGCGTCCGGTCCATCCACTTGGGTGAGGGGCTGCAATCCTCGCCCCTGCTGCGTTGCAAGCACTACTGGAAGCTACGGGAATTCTCAGCAGCGGCCGCAGCAGCCAGAAAGCGCGCTACAGCGCAGCGATATGCAGTGCACCCTAACCCGGGTGCTGCCCGCGGTCAGCGGCCGGCAGAGCGCCCATGCGCAGCCCAGCAGCCAGGTGGTGCGCGCATTGGGCAGCAGGCGCGCGGCCCGGCTCGCCCCCGCCGCCGCCGCCGCTGCGGCAAGCAACGGTGCCGCGGCCGCCTGCAACGGCAGCGCCAGCCTGAGCGGCAACGGCAGCAGCGCAGCAGCGGGCGGCACGCCCACGGCCGCGGAGACGGCGCGCACCATCGTGGACCTGGTGGCCCATGGCACGCTGTGCACCCTTGGAGAGGACGGCGTGCCGCTGGGCACCTACGCCTCGTATGTGCTGGACGCTGCTGGCCAGCCCATCCTGCGGCTGCGCGCCGACGCGGTGCACACCGCCAACCTCAAGCGCGACTCCAAGTGCAGCCTGTTTGTGCAGCCGGGGGAGCGGCCCGCCAGCCTGCTGGCCCGTGTCACGCTCATCGGCGAGGTGGAGCCCATCTCTGAGGGTGAGTGCACAGGGGGGAGGGAGCAGACTTGTGTGATTGCTGGGGTGCTGTGTGGGCAGTGGCGAAGAGCGGAAGGGTGGCGCAATGGCTGGCAAGGGCGGTGCGGGAGATGGTCAGGCCCTGCGCAGGCAATGGTGTTTCGGGGATTGCCAACCCGTGACCCTGCCACTCAGCATGGCTTTCTGCTCACTGCCTGCAGAGATGGCTGCCAAGGCGGCTGACCTGCACAGCACGCTGCACGCGGGCGGCATGGGCGTGGATGCGCCGCAGGTACGGCCAGCACTGAGCACGGCTTGCTGCCTCCTCGATACCAAAGCTGCATGCGCCCACTGGGCATCAGTCGCCGCAAGTCGGCGGCCAATTAGGCCGTGTTTCAACAGCAGTTGCGCTGCACCATTGTGTGCTCATGCTGCCGTTGCTGCTGCCTTTTGCTGCTCCACCCTGCAGCCCACCGACCTCTACTTCCGCCTGCGCGTTGACCGCTGCTTCTACGTCGGCCAGCTGTCGGGCGGCGCGCGTGCGGAGGTGCGCTGCTGTGCATGTGTGCTTCCAGCGCCAAAGCGGCTGGATGAGCGGTGCTCTTCAACTTCCTGTGTTCGTGCATCCTCGCGGCAGTGCAGCTGGCAGCATGTTCTGGTGGACAGCGTGTGCCGCTAGCAGCTGCGAGCCTCCGCTTACACCGCACCCTACACCCCACGCCCAACCAACCGCTGTCTCCCAGGTGCTGGACGGCGATGCCTACCGCGGCGCTGAGACAGACCCGCTGCGCACGTGCGCCGCGGCGCTGACGCGGCAGATGAACGAGGACCGGCCGGAGGACATGCTGCGCATCAGGTGGGCTGGAGGGGCCTGTGCTCAGCATGTGGTGACTGGCAAGGAGGCAGAACAGCCAGCCAGGACAGGAAAGAGGACACGGTGCGCTGGAGGGGTGTTGCCTGCAGCAGTCTGCACGCCCAGCTGCCACTGCTGCCGGGCACAGCCGTGTCAACACACCCCTCCCCACCCTCCCACCACCGCCGCACGCAGCTGCCATGCGATGGGCGAGGCGTTTGAGGAGATGGCGTGGGCGGAGATGCTGTGGGTGGACCGCCTCGGCGTCTACATGCGTGCGGGTGCGGGCATGGCAGGGACTGAGGGTTTGGGACAGAGCGGGCGCACATGGGGCCGGCGCAGCATGCGTGTGCAACGAAGGGTTCATGGCGCGGGCACGAATCCAGCATGCCATCCCTTGCCGGTTCCATCCACCGCTGCGCCTGCCTCTTGCGCCCTCATTCCATCTGCTGCAGCCAAGCAGGACGGCAGCGAGGCGCGCGACCTGCGCGTGCCGTTTGTGCGGCCAGTGGAGGATGAGCGGGAGGCGCGCTCCGCCCTCACCATGATGGCCCAGGTGGCCTGGGAGGCGCAGCGGTGAGAGGGGGTGGGAGGAGGGATGAAGGGGTGGCAGGGGCTTGGAGCAGGTGCCTTTCAGGTCCTAGGCAGTTGGGAAGGAGTGCAGCTGCTCCAGATGTGTTCCTTGGGGCAGCACTGCGCTCCTAGGGCAGGGCTGCGCTGCCGTGCATGCCTGCCACCAACCTGCATTTGCCCTCACCCGCTGACAATTGTCCCACCGTCCTGCCTCGTCCGCAGGCCCTACACCCCAGCGGTGCCCAGCCCCGCCAGCCAGGACGCCGCCAACAACTGAGCTCTCCAGATGGCAGCGCTATGAACCAACTCATCCGACCCGCCACCGCCGCCATGCATTGGCCCATTGGCCGGCACGCGGCCGTGCATCGACACGCATGCCACCACCTTCCTGCCTGGCCCCCTTGGCTTTTTTCCCTATTGCTCCGCTTTCGTTGTTACCTCTGTCGCGCGCTCTTTTGGCGATACCCGCCCTAATGTGAAACTTCAAAGACAAGCAGGAGTGCACGCCCGCTGCTGCGCAGCTTGTCAACTTGCCCCATTCGCCGCTGCCGCTTTGCGCTTGCCGGGCGGGTTGGGCTTCTTGCGGCTGCCGTGCTTGTTGTACACCTTGGCCGCCTGCTCCTTGGTCTTCAAGCTGGCCTTGATGGCATACAGCTGCCGGCAGTTCTGCCGCCCCGCATCTGGCTGCACCACAGGGGCGGGGTAGTCGCGGCCTATGACGCACCCCGCCGCCTGCTGCACTGCTGCTGGCATGCGCCACGGCTCCGCAAGGTACTGCTTGGGCACCTGCGCCAGCTCAGGCACATACCTGCAGGACCGGGGTGGCCAAGGCGTGAGGCAGGGGGCATGGCTCACAAGGGTTTGGGCGGCCACTGAACAGAGCGTCCACGGCACAGTCACTCAAGACCTGTTGCACATCGCATCAATCCAACACTCAGCCGTTGGAAAACCGCACACATACTTGCGGATGAACACGCCCTCTGGGTCCTGGTCCTGCACCTGCTTGGTGGGAGAGTACACCCTGCAAGGTTGCAGGGGGGGCAATCAAACCAATCAGCAGCTTTGGATGGCCTGCAGCCCTGCGGCTGCATGGGACAGCATGGAGGTGCATGCTGGCCGCAGGCCGCACCTGAAGGTGTTGATGCCGGTGGTCCCCGCCTGCATCTGGGCCTGCGGGTAGTGGATGCCTGGCTCGTAGTCCAGGAAGTGCCCCGCCATGAAGTCGGCCGTGAAGCGCCTGCAATGCAGAGATGGGCGCGTGCTCCAAACCCTTGTGGAGTGAGGCATGTGCAGCACAGAACAGCTCTGCTCCGTGGCATCAGTGTGATGCTGGTTGAATGACATCACTCAGCGTGGCAGGTTGCGGTCAGTGCACCCTCCCAGACAAGCCAAACCGCCCACCAAGCGCACCAGTGCAGCCACAGGTTGTATGCGGCGAATGAGAATATCATAGCACGCATACGAAAGTTGATCCAGCCGCCCCGGAGCAGGCAGCGCACCACCGCGTCCACCATTGGGTAGCCCGTCCG
This sequence comes from Chlorella sp. CH2018, assembly GCA_009928355.1. Classification (NCBI taxonomy): domain Eukaryota; kingdom Viridiplantae; phylum Chlorophyta; class Trebouxiophyceae; order Chlorellales; family Chlorellaceae; genus Chlorella; species Chlorella sp. CH2018. Next base: position 8,398 of record VIYQ01000839.1, read on the forward strand.
CCCCTGCAGGCATTGGCTGATGGACGCCGTGGCCATAGCATGCAAAGCAGGCGCACAGATGGGGACGGAGGCAGCGCAAACAGAGTGCAAGCAGCAGTGCCATGCTTTCACCACCCGCACCGTGCACCACGCCTCAAAGAGTGCGGCGTCGTGTGGCGCCTCCTCGTTGCGTGCCCCATCGTACGCCCGGCACATGTTTACAGACACCAAGCTGGGCTCATCCTCCAGCTTCTGTGAGGTGGAGAGTGGGGGCTGGGGGGCACAGCTCAGTGTGGATTGTCGGAAGAAACGGGAATGTCAGCGTTGGATGTGGCCCAGGCCATGCCAGCCAGCCAAACCAGCCCCTCAGCAGACCTGCATGAAGTGGCTGCGCCACCGCAGGCGCGCAGTGAAGGCCGCCAAGTCCTTCAGCCCCACGGCTGAAGCGCCGCTGCTGCTGCCACCTGCCGCCTCCTCCTCCTCTCCTCCCCCTCCCTGCTCCTCTGCCTCGTCTGCATCGATTTGCTCCTCCTCCTCTTCCTCCTCGTCTTCCGATTGCTGCTGCCTGCCACGGCGCTGTCGCTTGCCGCCGCCGCCGTGTGCCTGCCGCTGCTTGCCCCCACCCTTGCCGCCTCTGCTGCCGCCGCTCTTGCCGCCTTTGCTGCCTGCTTTGGCTGCCCGCAGCACGTCTGCTGCAGCTTTGGTGCGCTGGTACACCTCCCTCAGGCTGATACATCCCCAGGCTAAATATGGTGAGAGGCGGCTACAGCCCTCCCACGCACTGACAGGTGAGGACATGTTGGTCGAGTCTGCGGGCGGCGCAGAGTGTGGCGGTGCAGCAGTAATGAGAGGGCGAGATGTGGACGCACAGGTGTAGGGGCATTCTCACCCAGACACGTGGCCGCATGGCTGTGCAATGCAAGCGCAAACAAGCAGTCCCTGCCCTGCCCTGCCCTGCCACTTACAGCCAGCGGCCCGCCCGCCCAGAAACGAGTCCAGCAGCTCACGTGCCCGGCTCTCGCCGCCTGCACCACACGCCGTCACAGGGACACCGCATTTCAAGGAAGTGGGCAGCGTGAGAATGAGTGTGCTGGGTGAGGCGCTGCACCTGACAGAAGCTCGCCTGCTTGCATCCTTGCCCGCCCATATCGGCCTGCCCATACCTGTCATGGCCTCCGGCTTGGGGTCCCCTGCCACCCCCAGCTCCGCAGCGCTCATCAGCCGCCCCGCATCCAGGCCACTCGCAAACTCGATGTTTGCAGGGGCGGGCAGCAGCGGCTGCTCCATGAACTTCGTCCACTGCTTGGCCCAGCCATCACGGCTCGTGAGGTTGCGCACCACCCCTGCGCAGGAATGAGAATGAACCGGCACCAGACAGATGTGGGCAGCTATGGGACCATTGCAAAGTGGGGGTGTTGATCAAGAATGTTTTTTAACGAGCATCAGGCCGCAGCCACGCCAAGCAACAAGACCAGAAGCACCTGCCACCACACAACCTCCAAGCGCCACACCTGTCTGGGGCAGCTCCCGCCACTCCACACCCTTCTGCTGTGCCCACTGCGCGACAGCCGCATTGCGGGCAATGGTCGCAGGCGTGCCCGTCTCCTCATGGCTCACCAGCCGAGCAATGCCGCCTGCCGGCGCCAGCTCAGCAGACAGGGCGGTCAGCACCTCCGTCACCTCGCCGTGTCGCACCACCAGGCTGCCCCCAAGCTTCTGCAGGGCACCGTCCACCTCCGCCAGGCTTTCATTGATGAACTGCAGGAGTTGGGGGGAGGTCAGAAGGGTTGGGAGAGCGGCAGCGGCTAGGGTTGTCAGCGTGTGGCTGCCAAGCAGTGCCAAGAAGTGCGTGACAGCCTGCCCAATGGAACACACCTGGAGATGACAATGGCTGAAGTCGGTTGCGTGCACCACTGATGGCTCGTAACAGTAAAGCACGACGGTGGGCTGGCCGCTGGCCGCTGCCGCCGCCAGCGGGGCGTTGTCCGCCAGACGCAGGTCCCGCTTCAGCCACACCACCGTCGCCATGGAGTCAAGGGGTGTTCGAGGATGTGATGCGATTGCCTGCTTCCCGGCCGAGTGGCGCAGTTGCCCGGCCACGTTGCAGGCCGACGCTAGGCGGCACGCCGGGAGGCGCGCCTGAGCCTGCCTCGCGATCGCAAGTCTGAAAGTTGATTGCAAGGTCATGTCGCAGCAATGGCTGTCGCAGTGCAGAGCCGCCGCCGCCGCCGCCCGCGCTGTGCGACATGGCACAGAGCACCCCGCTGCCTCATGCAGCAAATCTTGTTGCCAGGCCAGGTTGGGACATCCTCAGCCAGCTGCTCTGTTGTGCCATGTGAGCGAAGTGCTGCCTCTTCTGCTCCTGTGCTGGCCAGCTCCGATGGCAACAGCGGCCCGGCCAGGCACCCGCAATCACCGAGGTGATTCTCTTCTTACAACCCCGTGTCATACACAGCTGCAATGCAGCTCTACGTGTCTGCACGTGCCGCTGTGGCCTCCTGCTGCGCTGCACCCGGCTGCACCGCTGCCGCTGCTGCCTGCCCCTCTCCTGCCGCTGCCGCCCCCTGCTGCTCCTGCTTCCTTTCTAGCCGCAGCTGATGCACCTGGTCAGTCAGATCTTGGATCTGCCATGCGCCCTGCACGCTATACTCCCCAATCGCCTCCCGCCGCAGCGCTGTGAGGTGCGCCGCGGTGCCCACCGCGCGGCCCAGATCGGCAGCCAGTGACCGGATGTACGTTCCCTTGCTGCACACGACGCTGAAGTGTACGCTCTGCCGGTCCGCCTCGTCCCGACGCAGGTCAAAGCGCTCCACTGGGAGGGGAAAAGCACGCAAGCAACGGAAGTGCGGAAGGCGTCAGCAAGGCTGCAAGGCAGCTGAGAGTGAGAGAAAGGCGCTGCACAGATGGGGAGCACAGCAAGCTGCCTTGCAGCTGGTCGCCTGGAGCCACCAGCACGCCAAGCAGGCTCACGGCCCCAATGCCGCCCACCTGTGATGGTGCGTGGCTGCCGCTCCACCTCCTTGCCCTTGCGTGCCGCCTCGTACAGCTTTTGGCCCCCCACCTGACAGCAGTCAGGGCAGCGCAGCAGCAGCAGCGGCAGCGGTCAACCGGCTGGAGCAGTGCTGTTGAAGGGCAGCAAAGGAAGGCTGCCCCGGTTGTTTGAATACATGGCAGGCTGCTCTTCGTAGCAGTAAAGTGCACCCAGGCAGCACACTCAGCCTCCGCTCCAATGCCGCCTGGCCGCCTGCAAGCCCCGCACCTTGATTGCCGAGTACATGGGCGGCACCTGCTGGATCTCCCCTAGAAACCCGTCTCGAGCCGCAAGCAGCTGCTCGTCTGCGGCAGGAGGGAGGGAGGGCAAGGGGAGGCTTGGGCTGCGGCGCAGGAAGCAGCAGGCACACACTGGGTGGGGGCGATGATGCACGGAACGCGAAGCCAATGGAAACGGCATAGCCTTGCACTGCTTGCCGCTTCGATGCCTGGCTCCTCACAGGTCCACCCTTCAAACCCACGGGCTGGTGCCGCACCTGTGATGTGCTCCCAGGGCAGCCGCTCCTCCACCGGCGTCTCAGCATCCAGTGAAGGGGTGCCCTCACCCAGCCGCAGCGTGCCGCTGTACTGCAGCAGGACAAGGGGGCGGGTGACAGAGCCAGTCAGCCATGCGTGCAGCTTCATTTCGCAGAGGGGCCACAACAGCACCCGCCGGAAAGCGGTCGGGAGCCGTGGAGTCCCGTTCGCTTCTGGGAGGGCCTGGCAACAGCAGAGCAGGCAGCAGGGGCGCCCCCCGCACCTCTTTGGTCATGGCCATGAAAGCATCCACTGCCTTGGTGCCCTTGCCCACACACACGATGAGCAGCCCCGTGGCCATGGGGTCCAGCGTGCCTGCAAGGATTGAGGGCAGGCAGAGGTAGGCATGTGTGGGCATGCCATTACGTGCCGCTTGCCTGCTGCCTGCTGCCCCTTGCATCTGCCAGCTTGGTTCAGCTCAGCCTCCCTGTCACCTGGCATCTCGCATCCTTGCCCCACCCACCTGCGTGCCCCACTTTGATCTCCCGGTGCTTCTTCTTCAGCAGCGCAGCCAGCGCGCCCCGCAGCTTGCCGCACACATCAAAGGAGGTCCAGTCCTGCAACCGCGCAGTGGCAGGTATCAGCGCCTGCTGCTCTGCAATTGCATGACCCTTGCAAGGAGTGGGCCAGGCCGCATGGGTGGCTCACGCGCACGCAGCAGGCCACCTCGGCACCAGCACACCAGGACCGCTCAGTCAGCCATTGACAGCACGATCGCCAGGCACAAGTCGCCCGTTGTATGGCAGCAGCAGCAGCAGCAGCAGCAGCAGCACCAGCAGCTCCCACCTGCGGCTTGTCCACCAGCAGCACCGCATTCTCCCAGGCCGCAGGGTCGGTGGGCACGGTGGGCGGCCGCACTGGCGTGGGCATCACAATCGCCTTGGGCTTGCGCTGCTGCTGTTGCTTGGACTGTTGGCCTGCCTGCTGGTCTGCCTGCTGCTGGGCCGGCTGCTGCTTGTGTGGGCTGCCGCCATCCTTGGCCTCCTGTCCAGCGGCGGCATCTGCAGCAGCGGCACGCGGGCTGAGCCGCGGCCGCTTGACCTGCTGCCGTGGCTGGTCTGCCATGGTGCCGTGCAGCCTAACTGCAGAGGTCCAGCACGTGCGGGGCAGCAGCCGGCACCCTGCACCGGGCGACAACAGCAGACAGGTCGGCATGGGCAGTGGCGGCAGTGGCGGCGGCGGCGGCCCAGCTGGATGTCTGGCGTTTGCACACAAGGCTATGCCATCTACCCGCCATCATATCATGCTTGCAGTGAATGCCCACAGCACGCGCCTGCAGCAAGCCTGAAGCCCAGTGCCGCTCCCAACACCATGTGCAAGGCGTGGGCTTCACCGCTCGCAAGCCCTCGACACTATGGACGTGCTGAATATGGCATGCAATGTGCTGCAAGCCGCACCGGAGCAGCCAGCGGTCGGCAGCGCAGCAGGCAGCATGAATGCAGCCCTTTGCGTTCAGAAATAGGCTTGCAAGCTGCCGAGACTTGTTATTGGGAACACGAACTAGCCCTCTATATCGCTGCAGCAGCGAATGGTCACGCCTCTGGAGCTGCGCAACGCCAAGCGCGAGGCACAGGTGTGGAGCGGCGCTGCGCTGCTGACACCAAGCTTAGAGCAATCCTATCATGTCGATCGGCCAGTCACCAGGCCGGAACCCCGCCCCCTACCTGCCGCCGCCCTGCCGCAGCGGTCAGTGCGCCTTGCCGTCAATGCCCTTCACTCGAGCCTGGACGCCTGGAAGGTGCGGCACCGCAGCCTGTGATCAAGTTGCCTGAGTTTGCGGCCGGTCGCTACTGCCAGCAGCCCCCGAAGATTCTTCCCCGTCGCCTCCTCGCAGGCGGCAGTGAGCGAGGGCAAGGCGGCCGCCACGGCGCTGACCAACGCCGCCCTGACGCAGCTGCACCTGCCAGCGCTGCCGCTGGGCTTGCTGGGCGATGTGCCCGGCCTGCGACCTGCAGCTCTAGCCAAGCTGCGCCAGCAGCAGAATGAGGCCCTTGCAACGCTGAGTGCCTGCCTGGGGAGGCTGGAAGAGGCGGTGGCAGGCCTAGCGGCAGCAGCCGACAGCCTGCACCAGCTGGCGGAGCGTGACGCAGCGGCACCCGTGCTGGCAGAGGCCCCCGTGTTTGCCAGCCTGCCGCTGCACCTTGTGGCGACCATGCTGGCAGAGGTGCACACCCAGCACCAGGCGGAGCTGGGAGTCAAGGCGGCGGTGCTGCGCGGCTGCCAGCAAGTTGTGGGTGAGTGAGCGTGCCCCTGGAGCAGCAGCAGCGAAGCGAGTGGGAGGCACATGCATGGCTGAATGATGCTGTGTGCAAGCAGCGCATGATGGATGGGCTGCCGCGTGCAGCAACGAGCCTGTGGAAACACGCCACATGCCTGTCCTGCCTCTGCAGGCGACCTGCGAGCGGCGGACCGACCCGACAGCGAAGCAGGCGGCGGCCTCAGCGTCGGCTTGCCAGGCAGCACCGGCGGCAGCAGCAGTTTGCAGAGCGGCGGCACGGTACGAGGGGCAGCGCAGAGAGAGGAGGCACTGCGGCGCACCATGCAGGTCTACCTCACAGCCTGGATGCTGTCGCCTGAGATTGACGAGGGGCGGGTGGAGGGCCACCTGGCGCAGGTGGAGGCCGACATGCGCGGCTTCTGAACTACTGCCAGACTCGTTGGCAATGAAATCTGTCACCCCATGTTCTGTGCCCTCAAGGCAACTGAGACCAGAGTTTGTTGCGAATGTGCAGCTGTTACATGTGGTGGCTGCAGTGCTCCAGGGCCGCACGCGATGTCGCAGTGCCTGGCAGGAGCGCCCGAGGCTGTGGCCAACGTTGCATCACGCCCGCAGGCTGTCCAGCGTGTGCACCGTCTTCTTGGGCGCAATGCGGCGGATGTTGGATCCGTTGCGGTGGCCCCACAGCCCCTCCAGGTCGTACTGCCCAGGGGAGGAGGGCAGGGGGGAGGCGGGAGGAAGGCGGGTCAGGGCAGGTCAGGCCATTGTTTGTGAGGTCAGCATTCCTCTGTAGCGGCAGTGCTGGCCCGCTTCCAGCCATTCCTGCCACTGCCGCATCACTGCCGCGCATCACTGCCCTTGCCTCCATCCCAACCCAAGAGCTGGCAGCTGAAGCCGCAGCCAGCCGCATGGCTCACCTCTCGCCGCCACTCCTCGCCCTGGAAGATGTGCACCACCACGCTGCCCGCATCCACCACCATCCACTCCGAGTCGTCCTGCGGTGGGCAAGGCGCCAGTTGCACGCATGTGGGGCAGGGCCCAGCGACCGGAGAGCGGACAGGCTGGAAGCGCTGGCTGCTCCAACTCATGGTCCAATTCAGCAAGCAGCGTGGCTGGCTGGCTGATGCGGCCCCACCCCACCCTCCACAGCGGCTTTCACCCTCCGCAGCACACCCCTCCGCCTCACCAGCGCGCCCTCAATGGTGGGCGCCACCCCGGGTGCCACCTCCTTGGCCCGTGCCTTGAGAGCATGCAGAATGCCGCCCGCCAGCATGTGCGCTAGCCGCTGGCTGCAGGTATCAGGGGTGGGTGGTGCAGGGCAGTGCATCATGAAGGAGCGGCAGCGGCGGCAGCGGCCACCTCATGACAGTTGCATCACATGCATCACATCAAGGCAGCAAGGAGCCAGGCAGCTGGAGCACCAGGGCCGCACAAAGCAGTGGCAGACAGTGATGCGCGCGCACCTGCGCGCCGTGGCCAGCACCATCCAGTCGGTGAAGGGGCAGTCGCCTCGCACATCAATGATTGCAATGTCCTCCGCACGCGCCTCTGCACAACCATGAACACCGGGCCGGGGAGGCGAGCTGGGGATCGGCACATGCCCACACCGCGGTCTGCAAGTTGCTCGCTGCTGCGGCCTGCTTGAGCACCCAATGAAAGATGTGCTGACACAGCCTCACAGCCTGCGCACTGCAAGTTTACCACAACAATCAGCCGCCCACACAGTCGCATGCACATCCCCCAGGCGCACCCGCCAGGATGTCGGCCACCTCTTCGGGGCTGAAGATGCGGCTATAGTCGCCAACCTCTGCCTCCGCCAGCTGCCGGTGCGCCGCGTGCAGGCTGGCCTCCGGCACTCCGTATCCGCCGCGCTCTGCCGCTGCCGCCAACCGCTTGGCTACCGCTGCCTGTGCCGCCAGCTGCCGCCGGCTCACCACGCTGTTGGGAGGGAACAGTGGGTGGGAGAGGAGATGGTTGGAGGATGGGGGATGGGCAGCATCATGATCTGGGCAGGAGAGGATCAGCCGCCAGCAATCAGGTCGACATTCAGCCGGGTGGCATGCTGCCATGGCACCCCTTGCACGCTTGAACCCTCCCTCGACTTGCTTGCGGGCCCCTCCCTGCCGCACAGACCTCCAGAGCACCCTCAACTCCCCTTCCTCACATCCCTCGCTCACCCCTCCTTCACGCCCTCCTGCCGCTTCACTGCTGCCAACTCTGCTGCCTGGTGCCGCGCCTGCTCGTCCTCCGCACCAGCAATGCGCAGCAGGCGTGCCACCAGCGCCTCCTTGGTGCCGCGGGTGTCATCTCCCAGCTCCTCCAGCAGCGACCGCAGCGCGTCGATCTTCAGCCGCCCCAGCGCCGTTTTGGTCACGCGTGGCGACCGCCTGGCGTCGGGGCTGGCCGCCTCCAGCGCTTGCATGATTGTCTCCAGCACAGGGGCGCGCCTGCTAGCAGCGAGAGGGGTCGGTGAGGTAACGGCTGGTGGCGGGTGCAGTCGCTAGTCCCGCTCCCAACCCAGCTGCCACATGTGGGCACCAGCCCCATCAAACCCACCGCTATGCAAGGCATCCCGCCAGCTGTGAAACAACCATGCACTCCAGTGAACCTGCACTCACTGCTGCATGGCACGGTGCATCTCCACCACGCGCCGCAGCTGCGGGTTGATGGCCTCCAGCTCCGACAGGTCCTCCGGCAGCTGCAGCACACCAATCTCCTCATCCTCATCCTCGCTGAACCGCTCCACCGTGTTGGCTGGGATGGCATCCGGGTGGGGCGCTGCCGTGCGCTTGGCGGCACGCCGGCTGTACCACCGAGCTTGCTGGCGGCAGGCGGCGGCGGCAGCGGCGGCGGCAGAGTCGGGCCGCGCAGTGGCCGCGCTAAACTGCCTGTTCTGCTGCATGCATGCTGCATCGGGTGCCCACAGTTGCTGCAGCGTGGCCATCAGGCCCTGGGCGGCCGGCAGCAGCGCCGCGAGTTGCTGCTCAGGGGCGAGTGCCCGCTGCCGGCCCAGCCGCCTCGTCAACGAAGTCAGCATATGTGTCGTGTTTAGGGTCGAGCACTGACTTGAGGTTTGGCCGCCCCGCCGGCCCGCAGGGGTGTGGGGCGCGCTGTAGAGCAAGCTGTGGCACCCGATGTGCAAAGAATCAACTTGAAGAAAACGTGCAGATGCGAAATTGAATGCCAGCTGTGCTCCTTGCTCTTTGTTCTGCCACGGAGGCGGCGGCAGCGGCTCGTGCCGCACACCGCGTGATTCACTCCCTCTGTGCAGCTCCCTGTGCTCTGCTGCCCTTGCATAGTGCTTCCCTGAGTCCACAGCAGCAGTCTGGCCTGTTTCCTGCGCCGCTGGCATGACTCGCGTGTTACATGTGGCCGCTGCCGCAGCGGCGGCAGTATCAATGCTGTGAGGGCAGTTCAGCTGAGCGAAGAGCGCAGGTGGTAGCACAAAATGGGACAGAGCGAGCAAAGGACAGGGGCAGGAAGGCACACTGGTGCAGCGACCCTCTACGCCTCCTGGATGATGGCATGGATGGCTTCGCTCACGTCTGCCGACTCGCTGCGCACAGCCAGCTTCATGGCCACGTTGCGCCCCGCATCGATGCCAAACGCCAGCCGCACCACCACCTGGGCGAGGGGGGAGGGGCAGGGGGAGGGGTGGTTGGTTGGTCAGGCCTGAGTGCAGGCCCACTGCTTCTAGCACGGGTGCTTCGCCTCCTGCTGCTGCTTGTTGACATGCCCAGGCACCCATTTACACACACACATCAGGCGCAACACCCATTCTCCGCCGCCCACCTGCACATCGCCCACCACCGTGCCGCTGAGCAGCA
>VIYQ01000840.1:0-11011 GCA_009928355.1 Chlorella sp. CH2018
TATGACGACCACCTCATCATTGTGGGCGTTGCTGCGGGCTTCATCAACCCCCCACCGCCGCAGCCTGGTGGTGGCGCTGGACTACCGCAACCCCCACCTCAACCTGTACCAGGAGTTCCAGCAGTGGAAGCGGCACCCCATGGTGTCCCGCCTGCTGGAGGGCGGCACCTGCCTGCAGGTGGGCGGGCGGTGGGAGCAGGGGGCGGTTGTGCTGCTGCTCTGCCGGTTGTCCCGAGGTGCATGGATGGGCTGCGCGGACTGCAGCCTGGCCAGCAAAGCAGCGCAGCACGCATCAATCCTGCCCATCAAGCCTGCCTCTCCTGCACCTGCACCTGACCCACCGACTCACCCGACCTACTGAGCAGTACGGCGCGCGCACGCTGAACGAGGGCGGCTATCAGTCCATCCCCTCCCTGGCCTTCCCTGGTGGCGCGCTGGTGGGCGACTCGGCCGGCTTCCTCAACGTCCCCAAAATCAAGGTGGGGTTCACTGCTTGGTTCGTGGGTGGAATGTGGCATGGCAGGTGGCACAGTGCTGGATAAGGTGTGCAGGCTGCCTGCCAGCGGCGTCTTGGCGGCGACCTCAAATGATCCCCCCACGCCTTCTCCGCCACCGTCAGGGCACCCACACCGCCATGAAGTCTGGCATGCTGGCTGCCGAGGCGGCCTTCAACGCCATGACCTCCCAGCCTGCGGGGCAGCCGCTGGACCTGTCTGGCTACGAGAAGAGCTTCAGGTCCTCGTGGGTGAGTTGCGCTGGGGAGGCAGTTGGGGCCCGGGCATGGGTGGGCGAGAGTGCAGGGCTGCTGGCGAGCCAGTGCTGGAGCCTTGACAAGGGGGCAGCTGCGCAGTGCAGGGCTCCGAACCATCTCACAGCCTCCAGCTCACGGCAGGCCACCCTCCCAACAGTCCACCCCACCCCCCCTCTGAATGCCGCTAACCACACAGGTGGACCAGGAGCTGTTCCGTGAGCGCAACATTCGGCCCTCCTTCAGCCTGGGGGCCGGCATCTGGGGCGGCATCGCTTACTCCGCGCTCGACACCTACCTGCTGCGCGGCCAGGCGCCCTGGACACTGCGGCACAGGTGCGGGAGCGGCGGGGCGGTGGCTGGCTGGGCTGCGGCGCCGAGTGGCATGGTCGGCCCCCAGTGCATAGCTGGCATCCTCTTTCGACATTCCTCCTCACATGGCAAGAACGCCGACCTGTCATGCACCAGCAGCTGCACAGCGCGCGTGCTCTGCCTCCCTGCACAGGTACGCTGACCATGAGCGGCTCAAGCCGGCGGCCGAGTGTGCACCCCGCGAGTATCCCAAGCCCGACGGCCAGATCACCTTTGACATCAACACCTCGCTGTTCAGGTGGGGCAGAGGGCTGCTGCTGCTGCTGCTGGCCCTGCTGCTGCCCCTGCTGCTGCTGCAGGGTTTGGGTCATTTTGCAAGGCAGGCAGGCGGCAGCGCGGCAAGGCTGGGCTCTGCCTGGCGGTGTGGGTTCCAGATGGTGGCTCCACGCTCACCCTCTCCTGCCGTCGGCTCTCTGCCCGCAGGAGCCAAACCAACCATGAGCACGACCAGCCGCCGCACCTGCGCCTCGTCAACCCCAAGCTGCCAGAGGTGCGCTGGCAGGGATTGGAGCGGTCCGGGTGTGTGGGGGGGGCCATCCGCAGCGCGTGCAGTGTCCCCATCCAAGCCATCTGTTGCCTGCCCCGTTCAGCTCACCCTCCCCTATCCATCCTTGCCCTCCCACACCTGGCAGGTGGTCAACCTGCCGGTGTACGATGGGCCCGAGGCGCGCTACTGCCCCGCAGGTGGGATGCTTTGATGCCTTGTTGGGGCGGGGCTGGTTGGCTTGCACCAAGCATGGCGCTGTCAACCCGTTTGCTGATCTGTTATTCCCCCCCGGCCACCAGGCGTGTACGAGTGGGTGGCGGGCGAGGACGGCGCCAAGCACCTGCAGATCAACGCCCAAAACTGCCTGCACTGCAAGGCCTGCGACATCAAGGACCCCACACAAAACATCCGCTGGACGGTGCCCGAGGGCGGCGGCGGCCCCTCCTACACAGTCATGTGATAGCTATGAGGAGGAGGGCAGGCTCGTCCTGATGCGCATCGCAGCACCCGAGTGTTGTGTTCATGCATGCTCATGCATGCTGCTTCGCAGTTTGGGTGCATTTTTGGGCTTCCGCAGCAGCACCACACGCCCTGCACACAGCATCCTTGCTGCGAGCTCCCTCGCCTGCCCCTGTAAAGCAGACCGGCAGCCTGCCTGCAGCCTCCGCACCCTGCGCCCTTTGTGCACTGTGCGTCCCCAGCAGGCTCGCGGGTAGTGTGTTACAGGCGGCGCGCGTGGCGCGCTCCTCAGGCCGCTGCTTAGTTCTTCTTGCTGCCAGACTTCTTGACGCCGCGCAGCGGCTTGGAGCGGTTCTTGCGCTCCTTGATCTGCTTGCGCGACTTCTGCACAGCCTCCGCCAGGCCGTTCTGCAGGGGGGCAAAGAGGGGAGGTACGGGGGTAAGAGGGCGGTCAAGGCGAAGCAGGAGGCTTGTGCAACACGTTGCCCAAATCAGTACAGCTTGCTGCCGCTGCTTGCTGCTGCTTGCTGCTCATCGCTCCGCCATGCTGCGCCCCACATGCCGGCTGCTTCTGTGCTGCCTGCTGCACGCTGTGCGACTGCTGCAGGGCTGCCTGGTCCCATCTCCCTGGGTTAGCCCAGCAACTTGTTTGCTCCGCTGCTGCCCGCCGCCGCAGCTCTCCACATCCAACACACATGTGCGCAGAGCCGCGGCCGCTGCCTGCTGCTGCGAGTTCTGCTGCCATGCCCTGCCAGCCCTGCATCCATCCCAGAGCTGCCGCGCACCCGCACGAGCCGGTACTTGGGCTCGAACTTCTTGGCCACCTCAACGTTGTCTGCGAGCAGGGCAGCAGGGGAGGGCAGGCAGTGCGGGGCACATCAGCATGTGTGGCATGGAGCCAATGGGCCACTGCTTGCAAACACACCAGCGGCAGTGCAGCCGCCTCTTCTTTTCAACACTGCTGCAACTGGAGGGCTGCCGGTCACGGCTGCGCTGCGCAGCTGGCTGCAGCACGCTGCGGCTGGCTGGCACCCCTTGCAAGCGCACCGTAGATCAGGCCGAAGCCGGAGCTCTTGCCGCCGCCAAACTGGGTGCGCATGCCGAACACGAACACGCAGTTCAGGTCCTTGACGTCGTACATCTTGGCCAGCTTCTCGCGCAGGTCGGCCTGAGAAGGAACAGGCGGGGGTGGAGGCAGCGGCCAGCGGCGTCAGCGGCCAGCGGCAAGGCTGCAGCTGGAGCAGCAAGCCACGCCACCGTGCACAGCTACTGCACACAGTTTCCCAGCGGGAGGGTTGCAGCTTCCCAGCGGCTGTGTGCAGCTGCAACCCTCCCGCACTGCCGCGGTTCCTTGCTGCTGCTGCTGCTGTCACTGCTGCCACTGCGGTCAGCACGCATCATCCGCTGTTGCATGCCGCGACCGCTGCTGGCACAGTGTCCGCTCCAGATGCGCTGCGACACAGCAGCGCCAGCTCGCATGTGCTGCGGCCCCCGCCTGCCGTTGCTGCCTGCTGCTGGTCTCAATCCTCGCCGCCAGCTGCCTGCTGCACTGCAGCCTACGGCGCAATGCAAAGCAGCCCTGCACATCTGAGCAGCAAAGCAGCACCCAGATGCACTTGCGCTGCCGCGGCCGCACCTTGGACACATTGGCCTTGCCGGGGTGCAGCACGTCCAGCACGAACTGCTTGCGGCCCAGCAGCCGGTTGGTCATGAACTGCAGCAGGGTACATCAGCGAAGCAACACCAAGCCGTCAGCAGACATGCAGCGCAGCAGGGAGCGAGCTGCGTGGCCAGCGCCGGCTGCCTGCCGGCTGGTATTCTGCTGGTAGCTGCAAGCCCTGTCTGGTGTGCAACCAGCTCCAGCTGCAGCCGCAGCGCCGCAGCCCAGGCAGCAGCGTCGCTGCAGCAGGCGCCGGTGGCGGCAGTGCCCGCCGGGAGGGGTGTGCTGCAGCGCGCGGTCGCCCCATCGATGCATCCCGCTCCAGCACGCAACGCGAGTCTGTCGCCCAGCCGGCTGCAGCCCGCCTGGCCGCGCCGCTCGGGGCGATGCCCCCTGGCCGCCGCTGGGTGGCTGGCTGCGGCCGCCGCCGCTGCTGGCCTCTGTGAACATTGCTGCCCGTCGGCTGGCACGCCCCAGGGCCGCCGGGGAGGCCAGGGCCGCCATGCCATGCTTGCTTTTCCCGGGCGGCGGCCTCCCCAGCGGCCGTGCGCGCCTCCAAGCTGCAGCATGCCCCAGGAGCGCCGGCCCCAGCAGCCCCGCTTGCCTTGCGAGTGCGGATGGTAGCCATGTTTGCGCTGTATGCACAAACAAGGCCGGTGCCGCTGTGCTCCTACTGCAGGCAGCCGAAAGAGGCCGAGGCAGGCGGCCCCACGGGCCTTGGGGGCAACATGGCCAGCGTGGCAGTCTGATGCCGGCCAGCGCCCCTGGGGCCGTTTCAGGGCCTTTCACAGCTTGCAGTGAGCCGCATTGGGTGCGTCAGCTCGCTTGTAGCGGTCGCAGGACGCCCCGCGTCGGTCGGGGCTCGCCGCCAGGGTGGGTCACCGGCAGCAGGGCTCGAGCTTGCGGGTGTGGAGCAATGATACAGCCAGCCACTCAAGGGGTTCATCAGGTCAGGCAATGAAAGCGCTCAAAAAGGTAAGTCACATCATTCACTCGGTGTCCATGGCCTCAGCCGGGCCGCCGCCTGCGCTGCCAGAGCGCTCAAACTCGAGCTGCGCGCCCTTGTGCAGCCGGCCCTCGGGCTGCTGCGCCAGCTGCGCCTGCTGCGCCGCATGGGCCCGCACCGCGGCCGCCACGCGCTTGCGGTGCTGCTCAATCGCTGCCGCGGGGTCCAGGTTGCCGGGCAGGTGGATGAAGCGCACGTGGCGGCCCTTGACATACAGGTAGGCGGCCTCACGCCGCGGGCCCTGCAGCGGCTGCACGCTCGCCTCCTCCAGCTGCAGGTTCAGGTGGTCGTCTGCGCTCACCAGCGTGCCGCGCACAATGGTGTCGTAGCGCAGCTCCACCACCAGCCGCTGGCCCTCCAGCGCAGACACAAAAGCGGCCAGCGTGGCGCGCGGCTGCCGGCGTCGGCCGCCGCCCCTGCCCATGGCTGTGCTGCTGCTGCTTGGGGCAGGCTGCACCGGCTGGCTGCTGGGTGTAGCAGAGTTTGCTGCTGCCTGTTCTGCTGCTGCTGCTAGTCTAGTTAATTTTGAGCTAGTTGTGCTGCCCTGCTGCTCTGTGCTGCTATAGCTGCTGCGCTGGGGCTGCTGCTGGCTGCGTCACCGCAGCATGGCGTTACGCACGTCGATGGAGAACATGAGCCAAGCCAGCACCGTGTTGACCACAAACACCATGCCTGCGTGGCAGCATGGGGCAGGGGCAGGTGCGGTGAAGGAGGGGAGTCAGAGGCAGGCAGGTCCAGCAGCAGGAGGGCGCTTCCAGCTGCATGGGCAGCACACCCGGCGCTGTTAGGTGCGGCATTGACGGTTGTAAGGTGCAGCAACTGGACGACACCTCAGCCCTGGGAACCCTCAAACAGCACATGTCCACAACCTCGTCCACGCACCCGGGCCAAACTTGTCGCGCGGGTGCCGTGTGCGGGGGCGGATGCCGCCGGTGTCGGGCCGCACGCCCTGCGCCTCGATTCGGTCGTGCACGCCCTTTGCCCACGCCAAGCGACCTGGAAGCCTGGCAGCCAGCTGGGGGTGAACCTTGGCTTCTCTGTGGTGTAAGGGGAAGGGGGTCATGACAGACGTTGCGGTGGTGCTGTGTCGTGACTGCCCACGCTCGGCTGCGCGACATTTTGAACGCCGCTGGCGTGCCGCTGAATGCAACGGGAAGCAGCAGCGGCACCCTCCCTGCCCACCCCGCAACAACCACAGCCTCCTCAGCCTCACTTGTAGTACTTTAGCTTGTTGGCGATGGTGGTGCGGGGCAGGAAGCCAAGGGTGTTGGCGGTGCCAAACCCCTGCTGGCAGCGGTCGATGACGCGCACCAGGAAGGCCTGCAGGCTCTCTCGCGCCCTAGCTGTCGAGCCTTCGTACAGCTCAAACTGGCCGGTGAGGGCGGTGGGAGGGGCGGGCGGCGGGGCTGCAGGCAGCTGGAGAGGCGTCCTGCCCATCGGCGTGCGCAGGGCGCGCTGCAGTGCGCTCAGACTATTGCATGGAGGATGCTCTGCGCTGCTGGCGGGGTGTGCTGATTGATAGCGTCGTGCGAGGCCGCATGGGGCAGGGGAGAAGCCCATGCACACCCAGCGCGCTTGCAGGCCTCCTCCAGCATATGCAAGGCAATCTGCAAGCACCGAAGTCTCATACTCACTGCCCAGCCACCCAGTTGCCCAGCGCACTGCGTGTGTGAGAGGCGGCGGCGCCTCTTTCCCTCGTCCCGCAGCCCTCCTTTCATGCTGCTGGCGCAGCGGAGCCTGCTGCGACTTGCGCCCCGCTCCCCCAGCTACCCCACCCAGTGCCTGGCAGCAGCGGCAGCGGCGGCACGGCGCCCAGCGCTCGACCCCCGGCTGCAGCACCTGGGGCGCAGCGCAGCCACCACGGCAGCCACAGGCAGCGACGGGAACAGTGAGAACGGCGCTATGACGGTGCCCCCGCCGCCCCCGATCATCGACATCAAGCCGCAGCTGCTGAGCGTAGCACCCATGTGAGGGCAGGGCGCTGGCGCCCGGCACGGCTTGTGTGCAAGGCAGATCTCTCCAAGCGAAGCATTGCTGCCTCCGCTGTGCTGCTGCCTGATCATGAGCTGTCCCTGCACGACGGTGCTGCAGGATGGACTGGACGGACCTGTACTACCGGCAGCTGGCGCGCCTCATCTCGCGCCACACATGGTCCGCCCGGGGCAGGCTGCACTGAGATGCACCGCTGCAGCAGGACAGCCTGGGGGCAGTGCACAGGACATGCCGCCCAGATGCAGGCAGCCCGAAAGGGCAGCGTGCAGTGGGCCCAAGCCGCGCACTGCCTGCCGCTCAGCGTGCACGCCGCACCCCCCGGCTGCCCTGCAGGCTGTACACCGAGATGGTGGTGGACCAGACCATCCTGCACACCCCCTTCCTGGACAAGTTCCTGTGGTGCGTGCCAGGCAGCAGTCAGTATGGTGGCAGTCCGTATGGTGCCGCAACAAGGTGCTGCTCCTGTCTGCAGGCGGCCCTGCCTGCCTGCCGCCGTGCTGCCGCTGCCGCTGTGTAGCAGCCGTATTCGCCCCATTCCCCGTCCAGCCACACCGCCCTCCGCACTGCAGGTTCCCGCCGGAGCAGCACCCCATTGTGTGCCAGCTGGGCGGCAGCAATCCGGAGCTGCTGGCACGCGCAGCCAAGATCGTAGAGCGGTACGGCTACGACGAGATCAACATCAACTGCGGTGCGCTGGCTGCAGGGCAGGGGGTGCTCGCCTGGTGGCTCGACTGCCCCCTAGCCTGGGCATGAGGATCTGCAGCGCTGGCTTCAACTGCATGGCATGCATTTGCTCCGTCAGCAGCCGCATGGCAGGCACGCATTGCCGCTGCCTCCAGCCTCACTGACCCCGCCCCCTCACCGCCCGTGGCGCAGGCTGCCCCAGCGACCGCGTGGCGGGTGCCGGCTGCTTTGGCGCCGCCATGATGTTGCGGCCCGAGCTGGTGGCCGAGTGCTGCAAGGCCATGTGCGAGGCTGTGACCACGCCCATCACCGTCAAGTGCCGCCTGGGTGAGTCACGGCTGCTGGGTTGACAGCGAGGTGAACGGTGCCTGTGGGGGCATGGTTGCCAGCAAGCCTCCAGCAACTCAATCCTGCAGGCTGTGCTGTGCCGCCCGCTCCTGCACATCTTCCCCCCCACCTGCTCACCTTCTGTACAGGTGTGGACGACTTTGACTCGTACCCTGAGCTGGCCCACTTCATCCGCACGGTGTCGGAGGGGTCGGCGGTGCGCCACTTCATCATCCACGCCCGCAAGTGCCTGCTCAAAGGGCTCAACCCCCACCAGAACCGCACGGTGCGCGTGTGTGGGGCGGCGGGCAAGAACTGGGGGGCAGCAGATGGCTGGGCCCGAAAGAGGATGCTGCCCTGGTAGCGGCACGCCACTGAGGTACTTGACGCTCCGCCTGCGCTCACCCTGCTCCCGCCCGTCACCACTGCCGCTCCCAACAGATTCCGCCGCTGCGGTATGAGTGGGTGTGGGCATTGAAGCGCGACTTCCCCCACCTCGACTTCTCGCTCAACGGCGGCGTGCTGACGCTGGAGGAAACCGCGGCAGCGCTGCGCATCGTCAACGGCGAGCAGCCAGAGGCGGCAGCCAGCGGCGATGGGGAGGAGGGCAGCAGCGAGGCAGCAGCAGCGACGGCGGCAGCAGAGGCGAGCGGCGAGGGTGTGGCAGCGGCGGCAGCGGCGGCAGTGGGCATTCCAGCAGGCTCGTCGGCTGGTGTGAGCGGGCGGCAAGGCATCTGGGGCGTGATGGTGGGCCGCGCAGCGTACAACATGCCGTGGGACATGCTAGGTGCGGGTGGCTGCGCCTGCATGGGCTGCTCGCTGGCGCAGTGGCTGCTGATGCGCCCTGCTGCTGACATCGCCTTTTACGCTGAGCCTCTCTGCGAATACGAATGATGCTTGAGAATGTGCTTGCTGCTCTTGCCCTTCTTGTTGCCTGCAGCCGATGCGGACCGAGCCGTGTTTGGCGTGCCCACCAACGCAGCCACCAGTCGCCGCCAGGTGCGCGTGGCATGCCAACGGGCTGTTCAGCATCGACTGCAAGCCCACAGTAACTCCTGTATGATCAAATGGCATGCGCCCATTCATGTGCTCACTCCTTCTTCCCCTCCCTCTCCCCAGGTGATGCGTGAGTATGCGGCCTGGGCAGACCGCATGATCGGGCACTGGAAGGTGGAGGCCGACGGCCACAAGTCGCCCAACGTGAGCTGCTGCTTGCTTGCTAGCCAGGCAAGCAGCTCTGCTCTGGGAGCAGAGCCAGCAAGCACTTGCAGTGCTCCATTCACCTCTGTGGGCGAGGCATGCGAACCTGCCTCCCCTCGGTGACTGACCAGCCAAGCTCCCTGCCCCCTGGATGTGCGCAGGTGCGCACGCTGGTCAAGCCGCTGCTGGGCATGTTCCACGGCGAGCCGCGCGCCAAGAAGTGGCGGGCAGCGGTGAGGGGTCCTGGGCGTTGTTGGGGCACCGTACCAGGCGCGCGATGCATGTGCATGGGGTGTCTGCCCCCGGGTAGCGCAGTGACTGCTGCGTCGCTCAACAGCAGCGATGCAAGCACCCCACTGCCTCCACCTGCTGCGCCTGCCTCACCCTGCCCTCCCCCTACTGCGCCCCTCCTCCCCAGGTGGACACCGCACTCAAGACGGCGTGCACCGTGAGCGAGGTGCTGGATGCCACCTTCCCGGTGCTCAAGCCAGAGAGCCTGGATGCGCCGCCGCGCCCGCTGGGCTCGCTGCCCGGCCGCCTGCAGCACTATGCCCTGGAGCTGCCGCCCACACCTGAGTGGGCCATGGCTGATGAGCCAGCGGCGGGGCGGGCCAGCAGCGGCAGCGAGAGCGGCGGCAGCCAAGGCGGCGAGGAGCAGCAGGCACAGCAGCAGCAGGAGCCGGCAGTGGTGGCGGTGTAAGACATCTGTGCTTGATACACATGTGTGATGGCCTGACACACTTCTAGCAGCACTGAGCTTTGTAACTATATTACTTCCAAGCATAAGCAGAGCTAGGTTTGAGAGATGGTGTGGCAGGCATGGGCTGAGCTGCCTGGCTGTTGCTCACCGCGCACTGGCAATCATTTGGCTTCAGGCCCCAGGCGGCCAAGCCGCATGCAGATCCTTTGGTGTTCCCCCCTCCTGCCTGCCAGCTTGCTGCACTGTCTCCCCATCCAGCGAAAGCGTTTCACAGCTTTGAATGAATCGTTAAGAATGATGACGGTGGAGGGTAAGCGAGACTGGCATGCAGCAATGGCTGCACGAGTGCGTGAATTGGCGAGCGGGGCATGTACAGCGGGAAGGAGGCCGGGTTGGGCCATTGTTAGGGAGAGCAGTTGGTCAGAAGGGCGAGTACAAGCAAGGCTGGTCATGAGGGAAAGGAGCAAACAGGGTGGGCGCTACGCGCGCCGCACACAGTACTGGTACACGCTGCCGCGCTGCATGAGGTCATCAAAGAAGGTGGCGGCCACCAGCGGCGTGCCATCTGGCAGCAGCGCCGCCACCTGCTTGGCTGGCTGCTGCTGCGCCGCCTGCTGCGCTTGCCAGCGTTGCCGCAGCGGCGTGGGTGCCGAGCACGCATCATCTTGCAGGTCCAGCAGGCCGGCGGCCAGGCCCGCGGCGCCGCTGTACGAGCAGCCTGGGCTGCCAGTGTGCTGTAGCGAGTGCTCATCCTCGCTGTCTGCCGCTGCTGCCTGCTGCTTGGGCTTGGGGTCGAAGGCCCAGACCGCGGTGGCGTCCGACCCGGCGGACGGGCTGGCGGCAACGGCCGCAGCGGCCTGGGGGCTGACGGCCATGGCCTGCGGCTCTGGGTCCAGGTCCAGGAAGCAGTCGAGGGCAGCCATGGGTCCTGCGGGGCCGCGGGGTTCAAACGTGTGAGAAGGGTGGGGCCAGGCGGCGGCAGGTGCAGCGGCGCTCGCTGCCCGCAATTGCAAACGAACCGATCGTGCTGCCGGATGCGCGCACCTGCGGGCGCGGAGGCCGTGAGCGCGGCAGAGAGACGTTGAGTGGGGTGGGCGGTGCTCGTGAGCGCTGGGGCTGGAGAGGCGGGGCGGCGGCGATCTCAAGCGATGCTGGCAGTCTGCCGGGAGCTGTCGGGGGCGCTCCTTTGAAGGGGGAGAACAGCGGTGTTGCATGGAGCGGGCGTGCTGGGCCTGGCAGGGCAGCAGGCGCCTTCCCTCGGCTCCCAGGCCCCTCGCAGCACTCTCCCTGCGTCCCCTACAGCCCTCAGCTGCCCCCGTCACCCGCGCCGCGCCTCAGACGCGCCGCCAGGACTTCCTCGGCCCTGCCGTCGCCCC
>VIYQ01000845.1:0-25382 GCA_009928355.1 Chlorella sp. CH2018
CCCCCGGCCCTCCCTCAACTGCCCTCCGCCCCTCCCCCCGTTGCTCCGCAGGTGCTGTTCCTTTCCAAGCTCATCCAGGCGCACCTGGCCCTGGCCGACAAGCTGGGCACCATGCAGCTGCCCCTGCTCTGAGCGCTTGGAAGCGCACTGTTGCCCGGAGCGCACTGAGCACTGGCCCAGGCAGCAGCGGCGGCAGAGCAGCGGCATGCTGCGGCTTTGCGTGCCTAGCCCTGCTTCAGCTGGCGGCAGCGGGATGAGTGCCTTCCAATCGCCTCGAGCATCTGTCCCTGAAACTGAGTTATTGATCTCCGCAATGTAACTGGGGCAGTCGATGAGAGGGCCGGCGAAGCAGCAGGCAGTTGCCAGGGTGGCAGTTGGCAGTTGGCACGGAAGCCGGCTGCACTGTTTGTTTGTGTGCACCACAAGCTGCCTGCTTTTGTGTGGGAGCCTTGGACAAAGACAAGGCTTTTGTGTGGGAGCCTTGGACAAGTAGCCGGCATGCACGCCAGTCCCTGCGCCCTTCTGGCCGTGTTGGCACTCGCCCTGCCCCTCCTGGCTGCAGCCCAGGGGGCAGGGGCCGAGCAGGGGCAGCAGGTGCAGGCCCGGGTGCAGCTGCAGCCAGCCAGCGGCGGCGGCCCCTCCGAGACTGCGCCGCTCACCCTGCAGCTCACCCCCGGCGCCTGCTCCTCCTGTGCTGCCCTGGAGGTGAGCTCTGGACTGGGCAGCACTGCTGTAGGGCTGGCACTAGCAAGAGTGGCTAAGCAGTTGCCATGCCGCCGCTGCTTCAACGCCCGCCCTGCCTCGCCTCGTCCTTCCTGCTTGCCGCAGCAGCCCGTGCAGCTCGCCGCCTCTGATGCCTCGTCGCCGCCGCTCACTGTGGTCTTGGACAACCCCTCAGCCGCCTCAGGCAGGGTGATTCAGGTGTGGCGAATGTTGGCCCGACTCGATCAGCGACCCGTGCAAGGTGGCCACCGACTGTGCTTCTGTGTGAGCATCATCCGGCGCTCGCTGCTTCCATCGGCCGGCAGCGGTTGCAAGCTGCCAACATCGGCTCGTACATTGCGTCTGCACACCCACACAGCTGCAAGCCTTCACATCGGGCGACTGCTCCGGCGATGCCGCTGTGTCCAACTTCTTCGACTTTAGCGGCGACTCTGGTGAGCGCCAGCAGCCTGCTGGCTTGCGATGAAGGCACCGCCTGCGTCAGGTCCGCACCTGCAATGCCTGATGCAGTGCATGCTTCTTTGCTTGGACTCAGCAGCTGAGGGGTTCACCGCGACTTGTCCGTCCCCCTGGGATCCCCCGTCGCAGTGTCGGTCGACTCGGGCTCCGCCTTCCCATCCACAGCCGGCAGCCTGATGCTGTGCACGGCATCATAGGTGGACTGCTTGTCGTGTGGGCCCAGTGTTGCAAATGTCTCCCGACGGCCTGCACCTGTGATGCTGCCAAGAGCAGCTGCCTGTCCTGCCGAGGAGCCGTGTAGGGCGCGTGCTTAATGGGCAGACATGTCTGCAAGACGGCAGCGAGCTTGCACGTGGCTGCTGTGCAGCAACTCAAGCTGCATGTTGGTGGTTCATAGACTCTTTAACCAAGTGTATGCAACTGTATGTGAGCAGGGAGCCACCAGGATGCAATGAGGAAGGCAGCAAGCACATCCAGGACCTGTCTGGCGGCCAGGCAGGAAGCCGCCCCTTCAGCAGGCGGCACATTGCGCATTTCTGGATTGCTATTCTCGCCCGCTTTGCTGTCCATCGGTCATTATATCTCGAAGTAGCACACCAAGACCCCGCCCCGACTCCCTTGGCGCCTGCGACCCCGCCCCCTCTCCGGCCGCGGCGCTTCCCGCTCGCTTCTTGCAAGTCCATTCAAAGCGTGGCTCTCGTAGCGGGCGCGCCTGCAGCCTCAGATACCCCACGCAGCCGCCGCAAACAAAGAGCTCTGCCACCGCCGCCGCCGCCGACACCGCCGCCTCACAATGCGGCTCGCGACCCTCGCCGCCTTGCTGGTCTGCGCCGCAGCCGGCTGCCTTGCAGCCACACCTACCGCCGTACAGCTGCCCACTGGGCGCCCCTATGACATGGGCTGGGCTGCCATGGGCATGGCAGCCCGGCAGCGCATCATCTGGGTGGACCCATCAAACGGCAACGACACCTACTCGGGTGCCACCAAGGCCAAGGCCGTCAGGACGTTTACCAGGGCCTGGAATATGGTGCGCAATCGAAGGAGCGGTGCCCGGATCGCTTTAAATACCTGCACTGCGTGCAGCGGTGCTATGGTGGCGACCGCTCCCTCCATGTGTCCATTCGCCAACAAACACCGCTTGAGAGCGCAGGTGCCTGATGCGCCGACCAAACCCATCCACATCGTCATCCTTCCTGGCACACTGTCGCCAAACCAAGGCAAGCACAGCTGGAAGGCGTCAGGCAGGAAGAATCCGTGCAGCATGAGCAGCATGTGCCCCTTGGGCGTGGCGGCACCCACCACAGCTGCGGCGCACCCCTTCACCTGCTGCCGCAGTGCCCAACTGGCTGCGCAACAAGCGGGGCAGCTACGCCAACCCGATCATTGTGGAGGGGCAGGGGAATCCCGGCTCCATCTTGTTCAAGACCTACCTGAACGTGGAGAACGTCAGGTGGGGCAGGCCGCCGCTGCTCAGCTTCGTCGCCCCTGCCCCTACTGCCCCTGCGCCGCGCGGCAGAAGGCACGCGGCCTCCGCCTGCCGCTGCCCCACTCTTCCACTGAGCAAACTTGCTCACTACACTCCCCTGCCCCGCTCCTCCCTCTCCCCCTCTTGCAGCTACCTGTACCTGCTGAACTTCTCCATCCTGCACCCAGGCAACGCGGATGGGGACCACCCCTTCCATGCCGCCAGCTGCACCGGCCTGCTGCTGCGCAAACTCGTCATCAAGGGCACGCGAACAGCGCGCGCCCCCGTGATCAACGCCCGAGAGGCTGCAAAGGTGAGCGCAGATCGGGTGGTGATCCTGTGGAGCAGCACCCTGGGTGCATCCTGGGGCGCGTGTGCATTGCCGCTCAGGCCCCCACGCTGCCCACTGCCTCTCAACCAGCAAAGCCCCCTGCCGCCCTTGCTTGCCCGCACGCAGTTCAACCAGGTGCAGGGCCTGTATGTGGAGAGCTGTGACATCAGTGTGGCCACAGACAACGCCATTGATGCCGTGGCGGTCCAGGCAAGCGCAGGCTGTGAGCGCCAACTTGGCTGGGCGGCAAACCCGGCGGCATGCAACCGTGCACAACACAAGGCAGCAGCCACCGACAAGGCAGGGGAACTCAGCGTGTGCTGTGCAGCATTTGCACATGAGCCGCCACTGCTCGCCTCCGGCCCCTGCCCATCTTGCAGTACGCCCAAGTGATTGACAGCAAGCTGCACGACGTGGGCTTTGGCTTCTACTTCAAGGGCGGCAGCGCGCACATCATCGTTGCTGGCAACCGCGTGTACCGCACGGATACAATGGGTCTCATGGTTGGGTTCGACACCGGTGAGTGCACTGCCGTACAGATTCAGGTTCTATTCCCCTGTCCCTCTTATCGACCCATAGGCTGAGCTCCCCCATCCTGCTGCGCTTAGTGCCGCAGCCATGCCGCCCGCACCAGGGCAGCCGCAGCTGCTCTCCTTGCCCACGCTCCACAAGGCCTCCCCTCGTGTGCCCGCAGGCTTTGAGTTTATGGTGCGCCCCTGGATTCGCTACGAAGCATATGACATCAAGGTGGGGTTGAGCGGGCTGGCCGCCTAGGTGGTTAGTGGGTTGGGGGGACGCCCGCCCCGAATCTTGCAAATGCCACACACTTGCCCACCCGCCTGCCCACCCACCAACTTACCAACTCTCGCGCAGGTGTTCAACAACGTCATCCATGACATCAACGGCCCAGGCCTGGCTATCTACGGAGGCTACAACATCCTGGTAGCCCACAACACCTTTTACCGAGTGGGGCAGCAGAACGACTACCTAATGCTCATCAGCCCCGGGCGGCGCACTTGCGATGGAGAGTGGATCGGTAAGTGCTGTGCGCCCTGGGCAGCAGGGGTGGCGGCGGTGTGTGTTAGCCAGCCCTGGCTAGCTGCAGCAGGCTGTAACCAGCCGCCTGCAACGCCGCCGGCACAAACCGCCTCCCACCGCAGATAATAGTGGGACCGACTACTGCCAGCTGCACCGCTCCCTGGGGGGCTGGGGCCCGCCCAGTGACGAGCCCTGGCGGGTGCTCAGCGTGCCCAACAATGGCGTCCTGATTGCCAACAACATCTTCTTGAACCCCACCGGAACTCGGGTAAGCAGCAGACCTCTTGGCTTGGGGGCGCTGGGCTGGGCTGGGCTGGGCTGTCATGTTGGTTTGCAGCGCTGTGCGCCCCTGGCATGACCGCCGTGCGATTGCTCGCCCCAGTGCACTGCCGCTGCACAGCTGCTCATCATGCACCGCCGCTGCCCTCCTGCTGCCGCCTCCATCGTGCAGACTCAGCACTTTTCTGTCTCAGCACCAGAGTCCTTCTGCAACACCGAGCTGGGCGGGCCAGGCTGCTTGCGCTGCACCGGCCTGTCCACCACTGTCGCCTCCGACACCCTGCTCCACATCCGCGGCAACATTGTGTGGAACTTTGCCACTCAGGCTGATGGCGCAACGCCGCTGGGGTTTGATTGGAGCGGCGGCTGCCAAGCGGGCAGCACCTGCAACGAGACATGGGTGCGGGCAACCAATGCCATCAACGACCCAAGCGTGAAGCCGCAGCTGTTCAACCCCGCTGGCGGCGACTTCAGGCAAGCGCGCTGCCGGCGACAGTCGTGGCTGGTTTGCTGTTTTGCTTGCTTGCTGGTTCCATGGCAGCCACTGCTGTCCGTTTCCTGCCTGAGCGCGGCATGAGTGCCGACATGATGGTGCCTGCCCCACCCGTGATGCCTTCAGGCTGCAGAAGGCATCGGTGGCCAAGTTCAAGCACCTCTGGGCCTTCCCCAACTGGTGGCGCTACAACCCTGGGCCTGCGGGCCTGCCGCTCCCTGCCTCCAACCGCACCAACACATGCAAGTACGATCGGCTGGGGCGGGCCCGCGTGGCAGCCAACAACGCCCCGGGCGCTTACATCCGGGAGTGAAATGAAGTAGATCAATAATCGCAGTTTGGAACTTGAACCTTGCTCATTCCTTTCTTGTCTGTCTTTTCTTTCTCCCTTTGGCACATGTCTCTTCATACTTGTCACACGTGGGGGAATCGCGCCGCCGCCGGCGCTGCGTAACCCAGACTGCCCACACATGCTTGATTATTTCAACATGGCTTGCACCTTTGTGCTATAAATATCGGCCCTTGTTGCTTTACATCGGCCATCACATGCGCTGCAATCAGGTGGCCAGCAGCTAGTCGAAGGCAGGTGCGCCGCGTGTGTTGAGCGGCAGCGTGCATGGCCAGCGTACCTGCTGACATCACTATGTGCCGTTGTCCATACTGCCTTGAATGTGCGAGTAGCCGCCACTGCCACCCAGGCCGCACACCCCGGGGGTGCAGGCAGCGCTTCTGCCCAGCTTGATGTCCACACGCATCCGACCGCATGCGGTGGCCCCAGGGCCGTCCGGTGCTTGTAGCGGGCGCGGCCCACCGTGCGGAACCAGATGTTTTCTCCCGCGCACCGCTCGTTTCCCCACAAGTTACGAATTGACATGCACCACGCATAGTACTCCGCTCCAGGAGTGAGGCGCAGGCGCAAAGTCCCGTCCAGTGCCGTTCACGCAGGGTCTTTGCAGCTGCCCGCGCAGCCGTGCCGGTCATGGCACACCTGGCAGACACCATTTGTCTGTATCGGGTCCACCGCCGCAGGCCCGGTAGCGCGCGACCGTCGGGAAGCCTTTCACACGCGCCCCACCCGGGCCGCTCCCACGCAATTGAAGATCAGCTGTCGATCAGAAACTCACCTGCACCTGCGCTCAATGTTGCGCGGCTGTGCCGCCGCGCGCGGCGGCAGCGGGCGCCGAGTCCCGCCGGCATGGATCGTCCTTCTGGCTTGCCTGGTTTGCGGTGGCGCCGTTGCTGTGGCTGCTAACCAGGTGCGCCAATGCGTTGTGTGGTTCAAGCAGCGCGCTGAGCTCAGCATCGAGGCGGCCTTGCACGGTCGAACCAGCAGCCAGCGCCCGCATGCTGCTGCTGAACCCTGCACTTCTGCTGCCAAGTTGCCAAGTGCAGGGCGGGCCAGGTGCTGCTGCAGAGCGGTGGGCCGGCCGCCGCCTGCTGGCCTGCAAGGAGTACCGTCTCAACGTACACAACAAGTGCTCCAAGTTTGCTTTGAAGTTGGCTGTGCGAGTAAAGATGGCCAAGAAAGCGGACAGCGGTTTCTGCATCAACGGTGCGACAAAGGCGGGCCAGTGGTGCACACGCCTGTGGTTCACTGTGGACCCCGGCGAGACGGTCATGCCACTGTCAGCCGCCGCAGACAACTACTTTTACCTATAGTAAGGCAGCGCTGCGGCATGGCAGTGTGTAGTGCTGCGCTTGCCTTGCCTTGCATGCATTGGCGGAGCTGAACTCACACATTCTGGCATATGCATGCAGTGCAAAGGGCGTGGGTGTCGATTATTTTTGGAATGGTGACCCAGAAAATGCACAAACAAAGTGGTTCAGCACGACAAACGGCGAGTCCTGCTCGGCTGGCTCCGACTGCAAGGCGTTTAGATATGTGAGTGTGGGTTTGATGGATTGGTTGGGGGCAGCGATGCCAGTAGCAGCAGAGTATCGCACCCGACAGCGCAGCACATAGCAGGAACCGGAGTGCAGCCTGATCAGCCATGCTGCCGCTGCTTGACGACGCAGTGGTATCAGGCTGACACTGCGTGATTGTCTGGGCAAACTTCCTGCAGATAAAAACGACCAAGGACGATGGGTCGTGCTACTCCAACTTCACCTCCAGTCTGAACTGCGACAGCTACAAGGGGTCCGCATCTGGATGCAGCATGGGGCTCTTCTTTGAGAACAAGTGCAAGTACCCTACCACCATTGCTGTGCGGGCCCTGCTGGCAAAGGACGAGGCCGCGGGGTTCTGCCTGGACACCCCTCACAGCAAAGGCGACTGGTGCATGCCAGCGCTGGTGTCGCTGGCCCCCGGGGCTAACACAAGCAATGCGGTGGTTCACACTGACAACACGGTGTACTACTACTTTGCCCAAGCTACCGACGACAAGGGCCGAACCACCTGGTGGTCTGGCGACACCAGCGATTCCGAGACCAACTGGTACGACATCAAGGCGGGGAACATGTGCAAGGAGGGCAGCTCAGACAACTGCCGACCCTTCAAAAAGGTGAGCTTCATTGAAGGCGATGCCATGCTGCGCTGCTGTGCAGGACAGGTGTCTGCTAACGGGGGACCCCGCGCTGGTTTGGTGCAGGTGAACACCACAAAGTGTTATGAAACGTACACACGCAGCTTGAGCTGTGACAAGTCGATTGACTGCAGCATCGCCAACTGCCAAACCTACGACAGTAGAATGCAAGTTTGCGAGTGTGAGATCTGCAAACCAGGCTTCTGGGGCAGCCAATGCAGTCCGGTGAGCCGTGGGCATCGCAACAGGGGGGAGATGTGTGTTGGGACTGCTCAGGGACTGACGAGGATGGGAACAACCTCCCACAATGTTTGTTTTTGTTACAGTGCTCCACTCCAAACTGTGAGGCCTACACCAGCGAGTGCTCCTGCTCAGCCTGTGCATCAGGATATCTGCTGAGCAGTGGCACATGTGTGCAGGTGCGCAAGCTGCAACTTTCAAATGCAAGCTCTTTCCAAACCAGCCCATCCACTGCCCACCCTTGACCACGTTCTTCCTTCATTCCTCGTGGGCTTGTGCAGTGTGCATTGAACAACTGCCAAACCCTTGCAACCGGCACGTCCGGCTGCACATGTGTGCTGTGCAAGCCCGGCTACTGGGGGAGCCAGTGCAGTGCGGTGAGTCGCGGACCTGCTAGCTGAGAGCACATTGATATGGCGGCTTGTGGTCTGCCGAGGTTAGACAGTTGCACGCGTGCCGTACTCCCGCAGTGCTCGATCCCAATGTGTGTGGCATACAGCAGCGAGTGCTCCTGCTCCAGCTGTGGAACAGGCTACCGAGCAAGCAATGGGAGATGTGTGGAGGTGCGGTGCGGGCTGGGGTGTGCTGGGCACCAATGCCTGCAAGCCGTCACAGGTTATCACCGTGGGCATGTCAAGAATGTCCAATTGCAGTGTGGAGTGTCCAACTGCCAGTCTTACTCAGCCAATGGCGAATGCAGTTGCGGCACTTGTGCATCAGGATATCGTGTCAGTGACAACAGCTGCCTGGCGGTGCGCACCTGCTCTCTTTGCATGGCGTCGGCCTGCTGTGCTGCCTCCAGTTTGCTCTGCATGGCCCACAAACTTCCTCCGCCCGCCTGCTGCAGTGTGCCGTGCCCAATTGTGTGTCCTATGCGGCAGGCAACGACTGTGCCTGCGTAGAGTGCTCCGCAGGCTACCAGCTGAAGAGTGGCAGCTGCGCAAAGGTCCGCAAAGCTGACGGGGTATGGTCAGGAGGAGCTGAGCAGGACTGGCTGCAGGGGCACCTTGCTTTCCTCATTGCACCTTCCCCTGGCACTAACTGCCACTGCTGTAGGTTGAGTGTGATGTGCCGCACTGCGTGTCCTACTCCGCTGCTGGCAACTGCTCGTGCAGCGGCTGCGCAGCAGGCTACCGCCTCAGTGGTGGAGGCTGTGTGGCGGTAAGCCTTGAGGCTGTGCAGGGGTCAGCATGCTTGCTCAGCATGCGCAGCATGCATGCCATATGGAGGCAAGCTGGCAGAGCTGTGCATCAAAGCAGGCCTCGCCTCACCCGCCGGTGCCTCTCAACCAATGCCACAGTGCGAGGTGGCGCAGTGCGAGTCGTACTCCAGCAGTGGGGAGTGCTCCTGCAATGACTGCTCCCCCGGCTATCGCGCCTCCGGCGGCAGCTGCGCAGCGGTGAGAATGCATTCTCACTCTAGTAGAGGGTAAAGTGCCTCCACCGGTTGCCTGTGCTAGTGTGCACCGCTTGTGCCATCCCCGCTTGTGCCATCCTCAATTGTTTGCCGCTCCGATGTGCAGTGCACTGTGCCCAACTGCCAGTCCTATTCGACCACTGGCGAGTGTGTTTGCGGCACGTGCGCATCCGGCTACCAGCCGCAGAGTGGTGGCGGTTGTGCCAAGGTGAGCAAGGCAGGTAGCCAAGTTGTGGTAAGCAGTTGACGCATTCCTTGAGCAACATTACCCTCCCCTGCCGTTGCTGCAGGTGGAGTGTAACGTACCACATTGCCAGTCGTACTCAGATGGCGGGGGCTGCTCCTGCGCAGTCTGTGCAACAGGTTACCGTCTGGCTAGCGCGCAAGCTTGTGACGCGGTGAGCAGGGCTGCCTGCTGGATGGCAAGCAGGGCCACCGACGTGTTTTAGGCCATGTCTGAGGACTGGCCGCTTTTGCCGTCCTCAACTGTCTGGCTGCAGTGTGGAGTAGCCGGCTGTGAGTTTTACTCGGCTGCCAACGAGTGCTCCTGCAGCCAGTGCGCCACTGGCTACCGAGCCAGCAGCGGCGCCTGCCTGCCTGTAAGTATGTTTGTAAAAATTAGTATGCCGTACAATCGGGCGGGCAGCAAGCCTGAGTGAGCCCTCACCCCATCAGCCCTCTGAACGTGTGCTGCAGTGCGCGATCAGCAACTGCGCTTCCTACTTGGCCGGCAGCGGGGATTGCGCCTGCAGCACCTGTGCATCAGGATACCAGCTGAGCGGGGGCAGCTGTGCCGCAGTGGAGACCGGTGGAGGCGGCAATGCAACAACGAGCGGCAGCGCTACCAGCAGCAGCAACACGGCCATGATTGCTGGCGTGGCAGCGGGCGCTGTAGTTGCCGTGGCTGGTAAGCACGCGGTTGGTACTGTCCTGCATGTGCGGGCAGCAGTCCTGCGGTCATTCATGAGCCCTTTCGTCCACAATAATCGCAGTGCTTGGTGCCCTCGGCGTCTATGCCTACCACCGCCACCACAGGCGGCACCAGGCCGCCGACCCCGACATGAAGGCCGGCCTTGACAGCCTGGTCATCCCGCCACCCGGCGGCCCGTTTGGCGGTGGCGGGGACGGTGGTGCAGGCCCAGGCCACTACAGCTGGGCCGCTGGTGCAACGCCATATGCGTCTGCCACCCCCGCGGGCTCCAGCCTTGGCACCGGCAGTGAGCATCCAGAGGTGGCCGTTCACGGCACGGGTCCACCCGCCGTTGCCGCCGCCACTGCTGCTGCCAACCGCGGACTCGGCCCGCTGCCATTTGCCGGCACCGAGCTTTCTACACTGCCCAGTGTTGTTGAGGATGTTGACGACGGGCTGGCCACGCTGGCAACCATCCCCACCTGCCCCGCCGGCACACCACCCATGAGTCTGGCTTCGCTGCAGGCTGCAGCGGTGGGCGCAGCAGCAGGCGCCGCCCTGGTACGTGGTCAGGCTGCCCGGCTTGGTTACTTGCAGGTTTACACAACGTCTGCCGCCCTTGGCATCTGCCAACGCTGCACAATGTGCACCCTTGCCGCAGCGCCCACCCGAGGCGCGCTCCATCCACAGCTCAACGGGCACAAGTCCCCGCTCGTCGCTGCTGCCGCCTGGCCTGCCGGCGCCACCCACCACGTCTGTGCCCTCGCACGCAGGCTACTCGTCTGTGAGGTGTGTGGAGGCATGCTGCTGGGCCAGAGGGCAGCCGGCATGATGCGAGGTGGTCCAGATTGCACTCTTCAGCTGAGTGGCTGCGTTGCCATCTTGTTCGGTCATGTTCCTTGCAGCGTCGCTATGTGCATGCCTTGCAACCTGCTTGGGTAGCATGATTTCTTGCTCACGCTGTGCTGTTCAGCGCTGCGCTTTCAGGTCTGGAGGCACGGCATCTGCGCTGCTCAGCCGCGACCCGCTGATGACCTACCTGCACTCCCATGTGCCCCACGTAAGGCCTGGCTCCTGCTGACGTGTGCATTGGAGGTTACATGCACATGCGTTCCCCTTGCCACCCCAGCACTGCCGACTGGCTGCCCTGGATGCATGCCCGCCGTGCAGGCCGCTGCCGCCTCCCACACCTCCAGCCAGCCGCGCAGCCCCGGCACGCCGGGCGGCGTGGATGTGCGGCCCTGGGAAGTGCGCTTCGATGATCTGGAGATCATCCGCCCAGCGGGGGAAGGGAGCTTCGGCAAGGCAGGTTGCCAGCCCCAGAAATCTGCCCATCCATCTCTTGGCCACTGCCCCACTCCGAGCCCCGGCCTGCTGCTGCACCAACTGCCGCTCTTCACCAACCGTTTTGCCTTTGCCCCACGTTCACCGGCGGCTGCAGGTGTACCTGGCCAGCTACTTTGCCACCCAGGTGGCCGTCAAGGTGCTGCTGGTGGGGCACGTGGCCAGCGCCAGCGATGCCGAGCGCGCCCTCACCCTGTCCACCCCCATCCTGCAAAAGCTGGAGGCGGAGGCCTCCCTGCTGGCCAGCCTCAGGTGGAGCAACACCTCATTCCAGCCCGCTTGCAGCTCTGTGCAGCGGTGCACCGGGGATGAGATATTTGCGCCTCAAACCTGCTAGGCTGTGCTGGCTGCCCCTTCGCAGCCGTTGGCCACCTCCCCACCGCCCCGCTGCCATTTCCCAGGCATCCCCACATCGTCAACTTCCTGGGCGTGTGCCACGACCCACCTGCAATCGTCACCGAGTTTTGCGAGCGCGGCAGCCTAGCGGAGGTGCTTGCTGTGGCGCGCGGGGACCCGCAGGCAGCTGCTGAGCTCACCTGGGCGCGCCGCCTGACAATGGCATGTCATGCGGCAGCGGGCATGCTTTACCTGCACACCCGCCCCCTGCCTATTGTGCACCGAGGTGAGCGGGAGGCGAAATCGGGATGCAGACGGTCTGGCCTGCCGCTGCTGCCAGAGGCAAGATGGCAGGTGCAGGGCAGCTGGCCCGGGGGCTGAGCTACGGTGGGCGACCCGCTCACAACAGTGCGTCATAACCGCCGATGCCGCGTTCCCACGTGGCTTGCAGATCTGAAGAGCCCCAACCTCCTGGTGGACTCCAACTTCATTGTCAAGGTGGGGGCTTGTGAAAGCACTACTGTATTGCCCATGGCTGTACACGTGCCATCCTCCTCTTGCTGGCTGCTCTGCGCCTCCACCTGGATCTAGAGCCTCGGAGCCAGTGCCTGCCCTTTCAGGTGTCCGACTTCAATCTGTCGAAAGCACTGGAGGGCACCACGCAGTCAAGCAGCCTGGCAGCGATGAACCCAGTGAGTGGCACAGGGTGCTGCGGCCTTGCCAACAGCGGTGGGGCTCGCCCTTGCTACATGTGTACCTGGGCTGGCACCATGCCCTGCCCCTGCTGCCGCGCACGGCTCAGCTGCCCCATGCCTTCCACTCTGCACTACGCCGCAGCGCTGGCTCGCTCCGGAGGTGATGAGGGGCCAGCGCGCCACCAAGGCATCGGGTGAGCTGGTCGGCACAGCATGCTGAGCTAAGCTTGCTGCATGAGCACACCTCCCCGCCTGCTGCTGTTTGTCGGTCTGCACGCTCAGCGCCGCACAATTAGCCATACACGCTTGCTGTATTTGGCGAACTGAAGTGGATTGGCGGCATGCAATGCATGAACACCGTCCAACCTTGACCCTTTCCACTCTTGCTCCCTTGTTGTGCTTTGGAGCACAGATGTCTACTCTTTCGGGTGAGACGTCGCTGCACACCCCCATCTTCCATTGGTTTGTGTGCCTCTCGTACCCTTCCTCTTTGCCCATGCCTCCCTCCCTGCACCCGCCATGCCGCCACACTCCCACATCATCCCTGCCCTGTCGCCAGGATCGTGATGCACGAGCTGCTGACCTGGCAGCTGCCGTGGGGCGCCGCCAACCCCTGGCAGCTGGCGGGCCACGTCATGGCGGGTGGCCGCCTGGAGATACCACCCCGGGAGGCGCTGCCGGGACCAGACACGGAGGCATTTGGCGGCCTGGACGGTTACATAGCCCTGATGAGGCGCTGCTGGGCGCAGGAGCCTGGCGAGCGCCCTGGATTTGAGGACATTGTGCCCCAGATCAGGTGGGGGTAGGTATCAAGCAGGCTGGTACCAGTTGCGGGTGTGTGTGGCTGGGCCTGGATGGGAGAGAGTCAGGGGCGCATTGTGCAGCAGGTCCCCTTGCATGCATCAGCTGGGGTGCCCTGCCCCCCCCCGATTGGTGATGATGGCTTCCCCTTGAGGCTGTTGCCGCCTGTACTGTTGCTGCAGGGCCCTTCTGGAGCAAACCCCGGGTGCCTGAATGACGGTTGCACAGCCATTGACCTTTTGCTGTCATTTCATCCGGCCTGTCGCCCTCCGCTTAGGCAGCGCGCCGCTGCGGGCGGAAGACACAAACCTTCTGCAACTTTTCTGTGTTGCTCCAAAGCCGCAAGCTTTCCCAAGTATATTTGCCAGCCGTTTCCAGCCTTCACCAACACGTTAACATGCCTGCGCCCCTCACCCTGCTATCTTGCGCATGCTTCGCCTCATTCACCACCACCGCCCGGCTGGCAAGGTGGCATGGCTAGTGTGTGGCACAGCGAACCACACCGCAGATTTCAGCGAGTGGCACCAATGAACCGTGTAAAGGGGACTGCTGCCATCCTCAAGCAGCAAGGCACTTCTTGCCAGCCAGGGGTAAGCACTCGGCTGAGGCGTTCCCACCCGGACGGCTGCATGCGGCGCGGTCGGCGCGCTGTGCTCCAGAGGTGTGCGCTCTCAGCTACTCGAATGTTTGGCACGTTGAAAAACGCATCACCCGCTCCTAGCCTTGCTGCGACAGTCCACCGATTCGGCGCGCAAGAGGAATGGCGGAGCTGCCGCGGCAACTCGCCACCGCGCTTCGGTCCCACCTGCAGCGATGCCCCAAAACCGCAGCAGACCATAGCGACTCAGACAGACACCTGCAGCGCCCCGACCGCGTCACCAAATCTCTGAACGTGTCGCCAGCCTATGCCACGCACCTGCATTCCGGCATTCGTGAGCTCATCCAGAACTGGTACGACCAGTGCAAGGCTTCGGCGGGCAGCAATGGGGCTCTGGCGGTGCAGGACCTGACGCCGGCGGCGGCGGCGCGGGCGGGCGGCCTGCTGCTGGTTGCCACCGCCGGCCGCCGCTCCTGCGGCTACCTGGCGCTGAGCAGCGTGCGGAAGTCAGCCGGCACGTGTGACGTGCAGCTTTGCAACTACGGCTCCACAGTCAGCCTGGCGGCCATGACCCTGGGCGAGTCGAGCAAGCGGGAGCAGGGCATCCAGATGGCTGGCTTCTTCGGCGAGGTGAGGCAGCGCAGCGGCACAGCGTCTGCATGGCCGTTCATTGTGTGTCTCCCGCCAACAGGAGCCGCTGCGCCTGCTGCACTGCAGGGAGCAAAGGTGGAGATCAACCGCATCACGGCCAGTGGAGCCTCCGTCACCTACTTCACCAGCAACCAGGAGTGGAGCTTCCGGTACGAGCAGGAGCTGGGGACGCAGGTGCGAACGAGGCCTGGCCACGGCAGCCCATCGGTTGGCAGGAAGGCTGGCTGGCTGGCTGGCTGGCTGGCTGGCTGGCTGGCGCGTGTTAAGCAAGCCACTGCAGCAAGGCCTGCATGCATCCCGCCCCTCTCCTCCCCCATCACCACAATGCAGGTGCTGCACCTGCACTCCCGCCGCATCAGCGCCCAGCCCAGCGGCGACACGCTGGTGGTTGTGCGAGGCGCGCAGCGCGCCTGGTTCCAGCGCGAGAACTACCTCTTCCTGCTGCCCGAGCCGTATGCACGCTTTGGGTGGGTGGCGTGGGGCAGCAAGGCCCAAATTCATTTGCTCGTATGTGGAATGCGCCTCCATCACAACTGCATACCAACCCAATCCCACCTGTTGCAGCCACCCCCAATCCTGCCCCTGCTGCCCCTTGCAGCGGCACCACCCCTCAATCCCAGGTGGAGCTGTTGCCAGAGGCGGAGCACGCGGGGCGCCTGTACGTTCACGGCTTCTTTGTGTCGCAGGCGGTCAACCTGCCACTGTACGGCCTCAACTACTGCGGCAGCCTCACCTCGCTTCTGGGCGTGGGGTTTGGCCGCGACCGCAACATGGTGAGCGCGTCCGCGCTGACGATGCGCGTGCCACAGGTACGGCTAGCCGATGAACACACTCAACTGGCGGTTGACAGCGTGGCGTGCGGCGCATGTGGCGTTGACTGGCCTGTCATGGGCATTGTGCAGCGAGTGGCAGGCCTGGTAGCCCAGTGAAAGGCAGGCATGATAGCCCAGTGAAAAGCGGATCTCCTAGCCCGCTGAACACCTCTCCACATGTGCTGCAGCTGTTTGTGGAGCTCAGCGGCGATGAAGCAAGGCAGCGCGAGCTGGCGCGGCTGCTGTACACCGTTCTGGACCAGCACCCCCACTCTGCCTGGGGAAGCGTGTACTGGTCATTCAGGCATGACGAGGCAGACCGCCTCATGGCTGATCACATGTACCAGGTCAGGTTCCCTTGATTGTCGTGCAGCATCTACTCGCGCATCGGTGGGCAGCTATTCTCACTTCACGCACTGCCGCGGCAATGCTCCTTGCATGTGTTTTGGGAGGCGCACTCTCGCAGCTGCATCCCGGCCGCAGGCGCCGACATCAACGCCGAAGCCGAGTACCTGGGTGTCAAGTCTGTCAGGGTAAGTGGCCTGGGCAGCTGTGGTTGACGGCGGCGTGGGCAGTGGCACCTTGCTGTGGCCCTGCAGCTGCCCACCCTGGAAGCGAAGCCGCTGGGTCATCACTTATCGTTCTGCTTGCAGGTCAGCGACACTCTGCTCAAGGTGCTGGAGCGTAGCCAGCACCACCCCAGCCTTGAACAGCTGTGGGAGCGCCAGTACAAGCGCCTGCTGGCCATCCCCGACCACGTGTGGCGTGAGGAGGGTGCGGAGCACCTTGCGTAACTCTGCAGCAGCACTGGGGAGCACCGGGGAGCCTGCCCATGCTGCGCCTCGCCCACCGCCTGCCTCCCTGTCTCCTCTTGCCGGTTGCAATGTGTGCCGCTGTCTCAGGACACATCGCCCAACACGCACTCGGTCGCATCCCTCTGACCGTCAACGGTTGCAGATGAGGCCGACCGCTACCGCGCCACGCTCATCCGCACCCTGCTGGCCACGTTCCCCAAGCACCTCACCCCCGCCAACCTGCGCGTCAAGGCCCTGCCTGTCGGCAACCGCTGCATCATTGTGGCGGTGCAGCGCGGCCCCCAAGTTGGCCGCAAGCGCGGTGCTGGGGAGGTTAAGGAAGCTGTGTACATTGTGGATGTGACGGCCCTGAGCCAGGAGGGTGTGCACCGACGGCTGAAGGAGAGCGACCCCTTCTTCGAGTGTGACTACAAGCACTGTGCCTGCCTGCCCATCGCTCTGGAGGTGCGCCAGGGGCTGGTGGGATGCAGCGGCAGCAGCAGCAGCACTGGGATGGAGCTGCAGCGGCAGCAGCACTGGGATGCAGCAGCAGCGGCATCGCCGCCTCCAGCGGCACACGCCGCTGCCCACAGCAACCGTCCCCGGCCCACCCCACCTCCTCCCGTTGCAGGATGCGGCCATTGCAGCCATTGCCAAGGTGCACCGCATTGATGAGCGGCGCCTGCGCGGGGAGCTGCGGCGGGCGCAGCACCGGCACCACGGCTTGGGGTGGCGAGGTGAGATGCCGGCAGGCCAACAACCCCCTGACGCAGCCCCATTTGGGGGAGACCCGCAGCCCACGGACGGCAGCAGTGAGCAGGATGCAGGCGAGGCATCACAGCCTGAGGAGCAGCAGGGGCCACCCCAGGCCCCTGTTCCTGGCGCAAGCGGTCCCGCTGCTGGCTCTGGCGGCCAGCCAGCTGGTAGCCCCAGCTGTGGTCAGCACTGCTTCCCAGGCTGTGGCGGTGCCAAGGGCACGAAGCTGGAGCCGCCTGAGGATCTGGATGCGCACCTGCTGGATGCAGCAAAGATGGAGGCAGCTGTGCATGGGTCGCTGAACCCCTCGGTCGGCCAGCAGGGCCGCAGGGTGCGGCTGGACTTCTTGTCAATCTCAGGTGCAGCGCTGCCAGCAGCACGGCCACCGCCCGCAGGGGACTGTCGTGACAGCCGAGGCTCGCTCGTGCAGTCGTCCATTGCCGTGGGCGACGGTTCCTTCCTGTTTCTGCCTCAGGGAGTGGAAGCCGAAAGCCTGTCTGCGCAGCAGGCAAGTGGTCAAGAAGCGCACGAGTTGCTGACGAGGCGAGCGCCGAGGCACCTGGCTGCTCGTCTCCTGCAGGCTGCAGTTAGAGTCAGACACGCCTCCGTGCTCGTGTTGTCATGTGCTGCAGGTGCAGCGCTGCTGCAGCCTGTACGAGCTGCTCAACGGCATGCACTCGACCGTGTTCCTGGAAGGCCAGAGCAGCACCTCGGCCTTTTACCTGTACTACGACCCAAAAGGTGAGGGTCCATGGGACGTAAGGGCGGTTGAGCATTGCGCTGGACATGCGAGAGCTTGGCAGGTGCTCTGAGCATGCGTGCGCTCCCGCCTGCCCATCTGCTGCAGACCTAATCATGGCATTCAACCTGGGGCGGGCCGGCGAGGCCGGGGAGTGCTTTTTCAATGCCGCTTACGACCCGCATGGGGCTCAGCCGCTGGCCCGCGCCAAGCAATGGTTCCTCATCTCCTGCCACGAGCTGGCGCACAACTTTGTGCGGGAGCACAACTCGGCGTTTGCAGATGTGATGGGCCAGATTGTGCTGCACTACGCCCCCCGCTTCCTCAGCATGCACGACCCAGCTGCTTAGCATGTGCTCTGTTGTGATTGCACGCTTTGATGCCACCGCGTGATGTGTTTCTCCACTGTAGCTAGAACCCCTCCGCCCCTGAGGTGTCCCCTGCCTTTGACAGCATGTAGCAGCCCGCTGGTCTCTAGGGAACTCTCACACAGGGGCGAGCCAACGGAGGGCTCGGCCAATGGGGTCACGGCAGGCGCGCAAGGGAAGGGACGAAATGGGCCATGCATTGGGGTCAACCCCGCTGCCGCAACAGGGGAACGCAGGACAAGGAGCAGCTGGGCAGGCATTGTACAGAAGGTGATAAATAACACAAGAGTGCATATGGCGAAGGGAGGAGTGGCTGCAAAACTGTGCCGGGGTGCGCCTCAGGCGCACCGCAGGCGGGGTGGGGGTTTGGGGCAAGGCGGCGGCTATAGGGGGATCACACACCACCACCGGCAGGCGTTGCACCCTCGCCCTCCCCATCCTCCTCTTCCCCCTCCTCTTTGCTCTCGTCCTGCTGCTGCTGCTGCTGCTGCTGCTGTGGCGCCTCCTCGCAGGCCGCCTTGGAGGGGCAGCTCAGCTGCGCAGACACCTCCAGCGGCAGGGACGGCAGGAAGGGCAGGGGCGGGAAGGAGAGGCGCACGCGCGTCAGCGCGGCAAGAGCAGGGCCCAGTGCCCCCTGCTCCTCTTCCTCCTGCTCTGCACGCTGCCGCTGCTCTGCTGTGCCGCCGAGGCCCAGCAGCCGCGCGTTGTGCACCTGCGCACCGTGGGTGGGCGGCTCATTGTGATGGGCAGTGGTGCACAGCCAAGCTGCGCCCAGCAAGCCGCCGCACAGTCTGCCAAGCAGACGCGCCAACCTCTCCCTCCGCTCCCTAGCTGGCCACTTGCCCTCTAGCTGCCCACCCAGCCCTCCCACCCAGCTGCTCCCTCACTCACCAGCAGCGCGGCCTTGTCCTCTCCACGGTTGGGCAGGCGGTGCACCAGGAACGCCGCCATGAACAGCGGCAGGTGCAGCAGCGAGGCGCGGAACAGGATGCGCGCGTTGGCAACCGTGGGGGTGGAGTAGAAGCGCGCCGCGGTCAGCATCATGCCGCCCGTGATGAAGGCTGCGGGCAGGGAGTGGAGGATGTGCAACAGGAGTAAGCAGAGTGTGCGGCAGGAGTTGGGAGAGGGCATAGCAAGCGGGCCAGTGGTGCGAGCACAATGGGACACGGGAAGATGAGATGGCTGCTGTAGCTGAATGTGATTTAGGCGCTCAACCTCTTTGGGCATGAGCAACTCTGCAGCAGCACGCACCGCTCTCGTAGGCAAAGTAGGGCGAGGTGACGCCCAGCCAGGTGGCCAGTGCGCCCAGGGGGAAGAGGTAGAGGCAGTTGCGCAGCGCGCACGCCGCGGTGCGCCGCCCCGTGGCATCAATCATGGACAGCATTCGGTAGCCGCCGGCTGCGGGCAGTGGAGCATGGAATGTGTGTGTGCGCGGGGTGGCAGGGCTTGCCGGCATGCAGGGCTTGCCGGCATGCAGGGCTTGCCACCAGGGCTGCCGAATGCAGCGCGCAGCCACAGCCAAGACCCTACGAGCAGCAGCGGGAGCGGCAGCGGCAGCAGCAGCAGCCATCAGCCCCCCACCTGTGTAGTCTGCCTTGCACATCCAGGCCAGCGCCATGAAGTGCGGCATCTGCCAGAAGTAGAGGCCCGCCCCCAGGATGGCTGCAGCGGGTGTGGCAGGGCAAGCAGGTTGACTGTTGAGCAGGCCAGGAGAGGTTGCAGAACGGGAGCACAGTGAGCAAGGCACTGCCCGCCGCAACAGCATGCAACCACGTTTGCCAGAGAGTGTGCGGACAAGTTGGCTCGGTCGCACCGAGCTATAGACACCTGCTCAAACCCCAGCCGCGCACCTGCGCCCACATCCAGCCCGCCGGTGGCCGCCGCCCAGCCCATGAGCGGCGGCACGGCGCCCACGATGGCGCCCACCCACGTGTTGATCACACTGATCTGCTTGAGGGGCGTGTACACCCCAGCATACAGCGCTATGTTGGCGGCACCCAGGGCTGCGGTGGTCAGGTTGGTCTGCAGCAAGGTGAGGGGAGTGCAGCGGCATGGGTGAGCTGCTCGGGTTTGGCAAGCGCTGCTCAAGTGCAGCAGTGGATGTGCACTGGCGAGTGGCAGCACCCCCCGAAAATTCACAGGCAGCAGCTGCACATGGCGCATGTCCACCCCACAGACTGCCCCAGCCAGGCTCGCACCTTGTCCGCCAGCAGCCACACGCCGCCCAGGCCGCAGGCGGCGGCAAAGGCGAGGGCGTGGGGGCGCGACATGCGGCCCGTGGGCAGCGGCCGGTTCATGGTGCGCTTCATCAGGCCGTCGTTCACCTTCTCGTACACCTGGTTGAGGGCGTTGGCTGAGGAGGAGGCCAGCATGGTGCCCAGCGACGTCCAGCCCATGCCCGCCCAGTCAATGTGCTCGCCGCTGCCCGCTGCGTAGCCAGCCGCCGAGGTGGCCACCACCAGCAGGCTGAGCCGCATCTTGGACAGCTGCTTGTAGTTCTGCATCATCAGCCGCAGCTTGCGCAGGCCGGTGGGCGGGCCGCGCCCCGTGTGCACGGCCGCCGCGGTCGCGCAGGCCGAGGCGCCACCCGCCGCCGCTCCCGCCGCCGCCGCCGCGCCGGCGCTGAACCAGCGCTGCCTGCCCGCCGCTGCCGCCCATGAGGCCAGCTCGCTGCGCCCCGAGGTGCTGGGTGCGCCGGCGTGGCCGCACGAGGCCGCTTCGGCCAGCAGCTGCCTGCCGAGTAGCCCCAGGCTGCGTCGCATGGTGCCCCGCTGCGGGCCGCCGCGCTGGAAGGATTTGATGTACGGTCAGGGGCCGGTTAAGGGCTACAGGCCGCTGCGCCGGCTGCCGCAGGCCCGGGTTGAACGCCGACCCAAACGAAACCGCTGCGTGCGGCACCCGCTGCAGCACCAATGGGACGGGAGAGCAGCCGGCAGCCTGCTGAGCTGTGGCCGCCCGTATTCGCGGTCGTGGCGGGAGCGTAGCACGGCCGCGCAGCAGGGCATGGGCAGTGTGGGCCCTGTGATCGCCCGGCAGCACAGCCATCGACCGATCGTCGGCATCATCGCGGTACTGGGCCTACGTGCCGGCCTACAAGCGCCCGACACCGGCAGCAGTCCACAGCGCCACACGCTATGGCGGCCGCAAGCGCCAGCTGCGCCTTTCAGGCGGCATGCAACGTGCAGCGCAGCTCCCAGCAGCGGCGCCGCGGCGTGGTGGTGGCAGCGGCAGCGGCGCCACCCCCGGCCACAGGCGCTGGTGCCGTTTCGCAGCTGAGCCGGCGCCAGCTGCAGGCCGCGGCGCTGGCGGCAGTTCTGGCTGCTGTGCAGGCGCCTGCAGCACAAGCTGTTGGGTGAGCGCACTGGGGCTGCAGCGAGCCATGAGGGGTGCACGGGGCGCTCACCTGCTGCCCTGCCGAGCCTCGGTGCCCAGCTGCCGCTGCTGCTCTCCCCTCCCTGACCGACGCGCAGCTTCAAGAAGGAGTTGAAGAAGCGGAAGATCCCGGTGGAGGACTACTCTGAGCTGCGTGCGTGAGGGGGCGGAGATGGTGGACACGGGCTTGAGAGCTGGCAATGTGGCTGCCTGCCGCGTCTGCACCCCGCCGCGAGGGGAGCACCAACGCTAAGGCGTCAGGCGGACATCAACTGCTGCCATGCATGTTCAATCATTCTGCCTGCAGCTGGCGAGCCACGCCTGCGGTACTATGAGCTGGCAGCGGGCAGCGGCGCGGAGGTCCAGGAGGGCAGCCGCGTGGTGGTGAGGCAGGGCAGGCAGCCGTGGACTGGCTTGCTGCCTT
The DNA here is from genome assembly GCA_009928355.1 of Chlorella sp. CH2018. Classification (NCBI taxonomy): domain Eukaryota; kingdom Viridiplantae; phylum Chlorophyta; class Trebouxiophyceae; order Chlorellales; family Chlorellaceae; genus Chlorella; species Chlorella sp. CH2018. The sequence continues at coordinate 21,567 of VIYQ01000845.1, forward strand.
CTCCGGCTGAACGAGGGCAGGCGTGCAATAGTGCTCGTGGCTGCTGCATGAGGCAGCGCGTTTACTGTGCAGGGAGCATGCCCTATGGCCGGCGCTGCTCCTGGCGCCTGAATGCTGGTCCCGCATCCACCCCGCCTGGCAGGTGCACTTTGAGTGCAAGTACCGCAGCCTGACCGTGGTGTCCTCCCTGTCGGCACGTACCCTGGGCGGCAACCGCACCGTGGCTGAGGTGGGCGCTGCGTTACGAGTGGATGAACCGGGGCGGGGTGCGCCTGTATGGAGCAGTGCAGTGCGTGTTGCCTGGCGAGCAGGTGTGACAGACGTGCGAGGGAGCAGGGTGGCAAGGCAGTCTGAGCCTCCCACCACACAGCCAGCATACCGCTCAGCCTCTTACTCTCAACCCCACTGCCCCCCACCTCCCACTCGCTCTGCAGCCATTTGAGTTCATTGCGGGGCAGCCGGTGAGCGGCCCCTCCGCACGCAGCGTGGAGTCTGCGGGCGGTCTGTACGCGGGCGGCGGCATCAAGCCTCCGCCGGCGCTCAGCCCGGCGGTCATCGGCATGCGGGCGGGCGGCAAGCGCAGTGTGCTGGTCCCCGCGGAGCTGGGCTATGGCAGCAGGGGCGAGCAGGAGATCCCGCCCGACTGCGACCAGTTTGAGCTGCAGGTGGGAGAGGACTCCTTGTGGGAGGGTGTGGAGCAAGAGGGTGGTGGTTTTGAGATGCTCTGAGTTGTTGCTTGGCCTGCTGAAGCGCTCTGCTGAGAACCAGCTGTGCAAAATAGGCATCCTGTCTGCCCTTGTTGCAGATTGAGCTGCTCAGCGTGGCGTGATGAGCGGGCAGGCGACGGCGTGCAGCAGCCAGATGTCCGGCGTGTCTTGTTTGTTTACCATACTGCAACTGTGTGATCAGCATATTGCTCCCGAGGCCATTTTGAACCATCCTGAGTTTTGGACCGTCCCAATTTTGACAGCATGTGTAAGAGCCCAACGAGCGGGATGGGAGAGGGAGGCGGCGTGACTTGCGTTGCGTTGAGCGGCAGTCCCGCATTTGTTGCCTCGCATGCCAAGCCCGCGCGAGAGGCTCGACGCTTCACCACTGATCTCTGTGTCGGCCTCTCTGTGAGGGCACAGCTCCCCGCTGCGCTCAAACGGGCGGCGCTTTCACGCGCTGCGCAGCCGGGGCGGCCGCACCAGCCCTCATCAGCGGCGCCTGAGAGAGCCGAGGCGGTGAGGGCAACGCCCTGCTAGCCGGGCGGGCGATCCACAGCGGCGTCGCCGCTTCCGCCAGCCGCCGCTCGGCAGCCAGTGGTTCCCGCCATCGCCGGCCGCGATGTCGGACTGGGGCAACGAGGATGAGGAGCTGGATCTCGATGCCCTGGCTGCCATGGAGCGGCAGGCCATGGCAGTGCGGCAGGTGCAGCAGACGGCCGACGCAGCTGGACCAGCGCTGCCGCCAGCAGCGGCATTGGCCCAGGAGCAGCGGCAGTGGCCCGCGCCGCCTCCCTGGTACCGGCCTCAGCGGATTGGGCAGGTGCAGCAGCAGGCAACACCTCTGAGCTCGGCTGCAGCGACCCGCCCTCCAGCCCTGCCGCCCTGGCAGCAGCCGCAGCAGCAGCAGCCGCCGACTGACCCAGCGCCTCGACCTCCGGCTGCGCCGCTGCCGGCATATCGGTCGCGGCCGTTGCCACCTCCCAGCGTGGGCCAGCCAGCGCAGCCTCAAGCACCGCAGGCACAGCGGCCACAGCAGGGGCAACAGCAGCAGCCGCTGCCACAGCGGCAGCAGGGCGCTGGGCCGCCGCGGCCGCCGCCTGCTGCCGCCGAGCTCATCCGGCGGTGCCACCTGTTCCGCCGCACACCGGCACCGCGTCCCACGCCAAACCACGACAAGTGAGCACTGTTCTTTCACATGTGGAGTGCTGGCTGTGCTATGCTGCAAAGACAAGTTGCAACAACGGAAGCAGCAGTGTACCCCGTTTGTGCCCACCCGACTGCCGTCCAACCCACCCTGCAGGTGCCCGGGAGTGTACGGGCGCGGCTGCGGCGGCAACCTGCGCCTGGTGCGCTGGACAGAGGGCTCCTACTTCTTTGCCTGCTCGGTGAGGCAGGGCATGAGCAGCCAGTGCGGATTCAAGGGCAGGGAGGCTGCACAGCATGCTCCACTGACTGCCCACGCTGTGGGTTGAACACCACAGGGTCCCTGATTGTGGGCCCTTGGCGCCTTGCAGCCGCGCTGCTCTCAGTGTCACCAAGGCAGTTGTGTACCGCTGGTGCCCACCCGCCCCAGGCTTACCCTGAGTGCCACTACCGCGAGTACCCTCCGCCCCACAAGCTCACCCCGGAGCTCAGCATCACTCTGGACCGCAAGGCCCAAACCGTGGCCGTCAGCCCGCAGCTGGGTGCTGAGGCCGCAGTGACAGCCTGCGGCGGAGTGGCCGCTGTGCTGGCGGCGGCGGGGGTGGACTTGCGCCGAGCGCTCGGGCAGCCTGTGGTGCTGCCGCTGCCGCCGATGCCGGGTTCGGTGCAGGTGCAGGCACAGCAGCAGGCACAGCAACCTGACAAAGCAGCAGCTGGCCAGCCTGGTATGGGATTGGCCAGCGGATCCATGTCATCGGCGGCTGACCCCTCAGCAGCAGCAGCAGCTAGCGAGGAGAAAGCGGCAGCAGCAGCAGCAGCAGCAGCAGTTAGCGAGGAGAAGGCGGCAGCAGCAGCAGCAGCAGCAGCAGCAGCTTCAGGCAGAATTGAACCCTGTGCATCGGCTCTGGCTGCAGCAGGCAGCGAGGGCAGCAGGGAAGCGGCGGGTGTGGTAGACGAGCCCACAGAGGAGGGCCAGTCACATGGTGATTCAGACCAGGCGCAGCAGCCAGCAGCAGGGCAGCCGCCACCTGACGAGCCGCCTGCTGAGCAAGCACACGCGGCAGCGGCTGTGGCCCTGCAGCCAGTAGTGTTCCCGCTCGCTGAGTATGAGCGGCTGCATGTGCAGCTGCAGCAGTTTGGGCGGCAGAGCGGCATCTGCCTGCTGACGGTGCAGGGTATGATCCCCCAGCCCACCCTCAAGTCCGCCAGGTGGGTGGCGGGGAGGGCGGCTGGGTGGCCTCAAGTGCAGCATGCGGCGGTGTGGGTGGACTGTGCAGTTTAGCTTTTAGCGTGCAGGCAGCCATGGCCCGGCCTATGGAAACAAGCTAGCCGGTCTGCCTGCTGCGCTGTCCTTGCAGGGGTGTGGTGCGCGCGCTGCCATCCCCTGACCAGGCCGCCGCGCTGTACGCCAAAATGCCGCCATTTCTGGAGCGCGCCCTGCTGCCCTTCCAGCGCGAGGGCGTTCGCTTTGGCCTGGCCCGCGGCGGCCGCTGCCTCATTGCGGGTGCGCCAGCTAGGGTGCCGGGTGCAGCAGGGCAGCCAGGCGCCGCACAAGTCGCTTGGCTTTCCTGAACGGTTGCGCCCCATGTCCTCAGCCCCTCCACACACACTTGCCGGCTCCCGCAGACGAGATGGGCGTGGGCAAGACGGTGCAGGCCATCGCGCTGGCCAGCTGCTTTGAGGTGCGGCTGGTGTGGCTGGCTAATCAGAGCTGCAGCATTGCAATTGCAAGCAGGCACATGCAAACATGCATGTTGGGCTTGTCTCACATTGCTGCACTGTTCTCTTCCTCCTCCTCCTCCTTTGCATCAGGACGAGTGGCCGCTGCTGGTCATTGTGCCGGCCAGCCTGCGGCTGGTGTGGGCGGAGGAGCTGGAGAAGTGGCTGCCCCACCTGCGCCCCAGCGGCATCCACGTCATCGAGGGCAAGGAGGACCGTGTGGCACAGGTGCGAGGCGGGGGTT
>VIYQ01000846.1:0-29948 GCA_009928355.1 Chlorella sp. CH2018
CCCCCCACCCCCCCCAACTGCTTGCCTGCAGGGGCGGCGGCTGACAACAGCATGGGTGGGAGACAGCAAGGCAGTGCTGGCCCGCCAGGTGCGCCGTGCACTGTGTTCCCTTCTCACCTGGCCCGCTCAAGCGGTGCTGGGAGCATCAGCTCTGCAACCATGTGGCAGCCTGCTTGCTGGTAGCCAGTCACTTGCCTTGCTGTTCCTGCACCATGCGGCCTGCCCTGGCCTCCAAACCACGCCTGCCCTGCAGGACCCGCGCGGTTTGCGCGCCATCCCCCTCACCCGCGACCACAAGCCCAACCACCCCGACGAGAAGGCGCGCATTCTGGGTGCCGGCGGACGTGTGCAGCGGTGAGCAGTGGGGGGCTGCTTGCTGCTGGTGTGCTTGTGAGTGGTAGGGCTGCTTGCTGCTGGTGTGCTTGTGAGTGGTAGGGCTGCCGGCGCTTGGGACTCAGAGGCTGGCTGCTACTTGTGGGCTGGCGAGCTGCACTGTGCAGGCCCACATGACGGCCCTGCCCCGGCTTGCGCTTCCCTGCCACTGCCGGTTCGTAGGCACACCTCCCATGCTGCTTTGCACCCTTCCACTTTGCACGCATTGTCCCCCGCTTCACCCCTTCCCCGCAGGCTGGCGGACGCACGGGGGCAGCCGGTGGGACCCAACCGCGTGTGGCTGGCGGACGCCTGGATCCCAGGTCTGGCCATGAGCCGCGCCATTGGAGACATTGTGGCACACACTGTGGGCGTGTCCTCAGGTGCGGGTTGCTGGGTGGTGGGACTTGACACAGCATAGGGTTCCACGGCAACGTGGTCAGGGGCCCAACGCGGCACAACCGACCCTGGACCGCACACTGGTACCCCTGCCGCGCTGCAGAGCCCGAGACGTCGGCTGTGGAGCTGTGTCCGCAAGACAAGTGGCTGGTGCTGGCCACGGATGGCGTGTGGGAGTTTATCGACCCCCAGGTGTGCAGTAGTGTGCCCGCAGCCTTGGTTGAGGAGCCACAGCAGCCTTTGGTTGTGAAGCTACTGCTCCAGGCTGTCAAGCGCCGGTTCTATCTGTGGCCGTCAACCTCCCCTGCTGTCCTCCATCATACCCCCAGCTGCTTTGCCTGCTTGCTACAGTCTGGCCAACTGCAGCTGCACACTCTAACACGCAGCCCTGCCACCGGACCTGTTCCACGCAGGCAGCGGTTGACATCGTGGGCGGGTGCAAGGATGCCAAGGAGGCGTGCCGCACGGTGCGCCCGTGTCCGCAGCTTGATGCGCACACCTGGTTGCTGGCCCGCACTTCAGTGCAGCGTGTTGCGTGGCAGCATCAGCATGTTCTCAGTTAACGCGCGCACAGTTGGCTTACACTGTGTGCACATGCATTGCATATTCCCACCACCTCTGTCCATGCTGGCGCCACCCGCTGCTGCGGTGCCGACTCGCCCACCCCGTGTTGCACTGCCCTCAGCCTCAGCCTCACCACACACACCTGCATCCGCCTCCCCACCCGCCTTCCTGCAGCTGGTGGACTGTGCGTGGGCCAAGTGGCTGCAGGAGGAGGAGGGGGTGGTGGACGACATCACCGTGGTGGCAGTGAAGCTCAACCCTGTTTGAGGGCAGCTGCCGGGCCCTCCCCTGTCGGCTGCTGCGCATGCCAGCCCCTGCTGCTTGAGGCGCGCACCGGTGCATTTTGGCTGGCCCAAGCTCAGCGTGCCATCGCTGGCGCTTGCAGGGCCTGCGCACCTGACAGATCCAGCTCCGACTGACTTTGATAAGGATGACTCGCTCACTTGACGGCCGGCAGCTGTGAAGGCCAGTGCACCGTGGTCCCCATTCCTGGACGCGGGGCGCTGGCACGCTGACCGCTCCTCTGACGCCTAGAAAGACTGCTTCCCGACCAGTAGTTCCCCTGCCCGCTACTCAGCATTTCCTTCCTGCCATTTGTCCCTTTACCCCTTCTGTACATCCCCCATCTTTGCTCGGCTGCGTGGGGTTGCTCCAGCGCGCCGCTCCCGCCTGCGCACCCGTCTGCCTGGATTCCAGTCGCATCGCTGTTTTTCACACCGATGGGCAGCATGGCATTGTATGCAGACTCCCAACCTTGCATCAGCCGCAGAGCAGGCACCGGCTACCAGGAGGCCTGGGCCCGGGCGTGGGGAATGCGTGCGGGACGCACTGGCGGCGCAGGTGGTGGTGGGGTGATGATGATGATGTGTGTGGCTCTGGCACACCAGGGAGCTGGCCCGCCAATGCTCGGATCAACGCCAAAACGATTCATAGCCAATCTAAAGCGATTTTGTGTGGGCTTGGCAGCCGACCGGAGTGCACGCGTCTGGGGGCAGCACACTCAGTGCGGGCTGAGCGCAGCGCCCCGCAGCCGCCCTGCAACCGCTAGCCACGCGCTGCGATTTCAATTTGAGAGGCTTGGAAGCTTCCAGGACCTTGCCGCGTCGCCGGACGGACTCCCGCCCGACGTCCCACCGCGGCGCACAAGCGCGTGGCACTCCCCGCCTCATTTTCGGCGCCCGCAGCCTCAATTGGGGTCCGTGCCAGCGTCGGCAGCCCTCCGCCCCCCTGCCGAGCTGCAGCAGCGGCTACCAGCAGAAGCCTGCGGCGCAGCTGCCGCTGGAGGTGCCCCCGCCGCCGCCCCCCGCCCCCTGGCCTCACACCAAGCAGCCTGCCCCAGCAGCCTACCCCCAGCCCTGAGCTCTCAGGGAGCCTGCACACCAGAGAGCTGCAGCGTTGCACCCCAGGTGAGCCGGCGGGGTCGCCGCACGCAGACCGCCAGGGGATGCATGGCGCTCTCTGCGTCTACGCTGCCCACGCTATGCTCCGCCATACCCCTCGGGATATTTTTGGCAGAATGACCAAGCTTCATTGCGCTCCCCTGTCCCCCTGCAGCTCCTCCAGCATTCCCTGGAGTCCCTGTAAAGCCATGCAGCAGTACAGCCTTCCCCCTGCCCAGCTGCCGCAGCAGCAGGCGGTACGGGCAGCTGGCATCATCTTGCCCGCGCTGCAGCTGAGTGCAGGGTGCTGGCAGGGGCCAAATGCCCCCGCAGCAGCGGCGGCAGCGGCGGCAGCGGCGGCGGCGGCGGCACGGCCTGTGAGCTCCAGCTGCCAGCAGCCGACCACTCCCGCCCTGGCCCCTGCCCTGCGACAACACTCGAGCCCTTCGTGCAGCTCCAGTGGTTCAGGCGCAGCAGCAGATGCCGCCAGCCAGGGCTCTGCCTGCGCCATAGGTTCAGCAGGCAGCGGCAGCAGCACGCCGCGCACGCTGCGGGCAGCCCAGTGGCGCAGCCTCCACTCATTCATCAACTGCATCTGCCGCTCGCCGCTGCTCAAGTCGGCCTTGCTGTCTGTTGAGCTGGGTGGCAGGCACCCGGGCGCCGACTGCGGGGCCGTGCCGGCCCGCAACAGCGCGCTGGGCTGGACGCTGGCGCAGCTGCTGGCACTGCACGTGCGTGCCCGCGTGCAGAACGGTAAGCAGCGGGGTTGCTGTTGGCGGCTGCGTGGGCAAGGCAGCTGCAGCATGTGGCTACACCTGCTGGGCCCTGCTGCCCAGCGCTGCTCTGCTTCTAAACTTTCAGTGTGGCTGGACCCTTCTCCCTGCTCTGCTGCAGCCTCAGAGTCGTCCATCCTGGCCTCCCTGTGGCTGCTTGAGTCGCTGCACGACTCCAGCTGCTCCTCCGCCACCACCGCCCTCACCGCCTACCTCAAGCGCCTGGGCACCTTCTGCCCCCTGGTGGGTGCTGGCTGGCGTGCCATTGTGTGTATTGTGCGGGTGGGGTCACGCCAAGCCTGGGAGGCGGCGCTGACAGGCGGGGTAGTCTGGAGCACCTGCGGCTGTGGGATACGGGTGCCCACATGCGGTCGCATGTTGCTGCGTGGGAGCAGGTTTTTTGGTGCACTCTCCAGGCAGGCACCCAGTGCTGAGCGTGCTGCTGTCCCCGGCCCGCCCCGTTTGCTTCTGTTGCTGCAGGCAGTGGCTACGCTGTCCCTAGACTGGCCCGCTTCCTTCTGCCGTATGCGGGCCGGCCTGGTGGCCGCGCAGCGAGACATGCTGCGCCGCCTCGACTGGCGCCTGCGCCTCCACCCAATCAAAGGTGGGCGGCTGGGCGGCTCCTGTGAACCTGCGGTTGCAGGGCGTGCACAGCGAGATGCCGGGGTGATGTCGCCGGGGTTGGGGAGCTCAGCTGCTGCAGGTCCCTCACAGCAGCGAGCTGCCTCCCCTGACTGCCGCCTCAGCCCCTGACCTCTCCACCTCACCCAACCCGGTCTGCAGAGGTGCTGCCGTGCCACCGGCTGCTGTTCCCGACGCACCATCTGGCCAGCCCCACAGCCGAGCTGGGCCCAACCTGCAGCCAGGGCGGCTGCATGCACGGCGCCTGCTGGCGCCGCCACTGGGGGGCAGCCATGGAAGGCCTGCAGTTTGCGGTGCTGGAGCAGGCGCAGCTGCTGCGCTGCGGGCGGCAGGCACCTTTCTCTTGCACGCCAGAGCCGCACGGGCGGCCGCTGCCTGAGGGCGATGCCCAGCCATCCCCCTGCTCCCACCGCCCCACCAAGCATGCGCGCACAGGCCTGTAGCCGCGCCAGCTGCGCCAGCTGGCGGGCCGCTCCAACTGCATGGCACGCATGCACCCACCCCAGCGCTGGCATGCATGCCTCAGGCCTCGAGCGTGCCAGGGGACCCCGAGCGGCGCCAGCCAGCATTACGCCTGCCGTTGATGCCAGGCGGTATGCTGCCGGCGCCCATTGCGGTTGCCCCTGCATCCTCCCCATGCCGCCTCTCAAGTAAGGCATGAACAGTTCATCGCGACAATAAGGCATGAGCAGTTCTGTCCCTTCCCTGCACTTATCCTGTATGGCCGCTGCCCTTTTTTGGTAAAATAATCCCACATGTAGCTCCTTTATTTTATCCCCTTGCCATTGTCCGCCGCCGCGAGGCGTGCCTTGTCGTCGCTGCGACATTGCATGTTGCGACGCAGCTGCACACCCTGCATGCTGGCCCTTGCGGCCTCCCATTGCCTCTCTACTCAGCACTGCTCCACAGTACGCGCCTGTAGGATGCATGCCTTGTAAAATAAGGGCCCCCTTCAGTCACCAGTTGGGCAGCAGGAACGGTCTGGAGAGCGTGGCGGCGGCGGGGCTGGCAAGTGTGCTTGTGCACGTTTTCGGGGGAGCGTGCCAGGCTGCTGGGGCGGGCAGCAAGGCCCCGCTCGCTCACCTTCCCAGCCGCTGTAATCGTTGCCCCCACTCGAGTGCTCAGGGCACCCAGGTGTGGTACTAACCCTGGCATGTTCCACGGGGCGTGCGAAGGGGGCGCATGGGTCGGGGCCGGTGGCTGGAGGCGCTAGGTCCACGTGTGCCGAGATATTTTGATCGTGCAGCTTGGGGTGGGGAACAAAACGTGGCATCTTGCTCCCCAAGCACCCACCCCAGCCTGCCAGGAGCTGTGGTGCGCAGGCAGGCAGGGGGGATTCAAGGGTCGATGATCAGCATGAAATCGGCGGCCGCCTCGCACAGCGGCGTCAGCACGCGAGGGGGCGCACAAACCGTGTGCGGGGCTCTGCGCCCTTCTAAACCCGCGCTTCGGCGCCCGCGATTCGGGGCCGACACGCCTCAGCGCCCTCAGCCCCACTTCAAGAGACGACAACATGTGCCGACTTCGGTTTCCTCCTCGGCAGCCTCCGGCGGCCCTCTCAGACGATGCGAAGCTGGACTGGCCCGCGCTGGACAGCCAGGCGGGGCTGCAGGGTGGAGGTGCGGGCCCGCGCGAGCTCGCTGTCCTGTGGCTGTGCAGACCGCCCGCGGGGCTACGGATCGATGTCGCACTGCCATGCAAAGCCCTGGGTGCGGCCGGGAGCGCCTTTCAGGCGAGGCACACCTAAGCCTTCACCCTGGCCGCTCCCGTCCACCCTTGTCGCGCAGTGCCGCCCTGCGTGTATGATCGAATCATGGCCCAGCACCGGCCCGCGACGACAGGCGGCGCTGCGGCAACCGCTCACGGCCTCCTGCCGCTGACCGCCGCCGCGACATTTGCGCCATTCCGACCTAGCCCCAGCTCCAACCCCAGCCTCAGCCCCAGCCCAGCAATGCGCTCCGCAGAGTCGGTGGGCTCCTGCTCGTCCGGAGAGCAGCCGGAGCCCGGCAGCCAGCCCGACACTGCTGGCACCGCCCCCACCTGCGACTCCAGTGGCCAGCTGCTGGCACGGCTGCCCGGCCGCCAGCGGCAAGCAGCCAAGCGGCCGCGGGAGCCGCAGCGCAGCGCAGGCGGGCAAGCGCCGGCGCCCTGCCGGATGGTGGTCATCTCGGTGCGCACACTTGCAGCGCTGGCAGCAGCTGCCAACCGTCAGCTGGCGGTGCTGCCGCCTGTGCCTGTTGAGGCCAGCGGCGACAACTTTGCAGACGACAGCTCCGAGGCGGACAGCGGCAGCATGCACGGCACGCACAGCATGCACGCCACGCACAGCGTCAAGCGACAGCGTGTCCAGACGGGTCTGCAGGCGGCAGCTGTGTACCGCCAGGTCTCGGCAGCTGCGGCCAGGATGGCAGCAGCGGCAGCGGCGGAGCGGCAGCACATGGGGTGAGCGTGCGCGGCTGTGCTTGCATGGCGTGTGGCGGGGGGTTGTGCTGCTGCATCTTGTGCAGCAGCCATCGCTGCTTCATTGCAGGGGTGTTTCCAGCCATGCTGCAGCTCAACAGTGCCAGTGCCTGACCCCTTTTTTGTACAGGCCGGCCCTGGCGCCTGCACCGCCCGCAGCCTTCATGCCGGCTGCCGCTGCGCCCTTCTGCGCGGCCCCTGCTGGCCCCTTCTGCCCCGTGCTGCCTCCATTGCAGCTGCCCCTGCTGCCCTATGGCCAGCCGCCGCGGCAGGGGCCGCCCGCTGGCTGCCCCCCGCTGCATGCCGACAGCCTGGAGCTGCCGCCGGCGCATCAGGAGCCGCCAGTCCCCTGCCCCTCCATTTCAGGCTGGGGCGCCCTCGCTGGCGGCGACTAGAGCCGCGCCATGCATTCTCCACTTGTTGCCGGTGCTCTGTCGCCTTGCCTTAACGCTGCGGTTGACGCATCCCTCCTCTCCTCTGCCTATCCCCATTTCTTCGTCTGTTACCCCTGTCGCCCCACCATCCCACCCGCCTGCTCCATTTTGGTTGCAGTTTCTATCCATTGGACTGATGCAGCACATTGTGTGCCCCCACTGTGCTGGTCGGCAGCCATTGCTGGCCTGCCACTGGGGCTCAGCCCACTGCAGCCCCGGCTTTGCCCGCACTGATAACGCACATTTTCTCCAGCCCTTGGCACTGCAATAGCCGACATTTTTTCAATTGCTTCCACCCTTGTTCCCGCATTGTTGCCCCTCTCCCCAAAACCTGGCAACTGATTGCAGAGCAGCACCCCAAGCAACCGTGCTGCGCATCGCCTGCAGCACCGCTGCCCCAAACGCACGGCCCCGACCCGCACCGCAATTATTATTCTTTTTTGCCTCCAACCTCACACTCACCGCGCCGCGGCCGTTCCCTGCTGAAACGGCCCGCCCTCTGACCCATTCTTTTTTAGCCCCGGCCCCATGCTTGTCCGGCCCCCGGTCCCACAGACCGCCCCATTTTTTCATCAGCCCCACACTGCACTTTTTGTCCCACCCCAGCCCGCCCCACGACCAACCCCTTACGCACACCTAGGCTACAGCAGTCGCCCTGGGAATGGCAGGCCGATTAATACCCGCCCTGCCCAACTCACGAGCCCTTCAGAAGCCTTCATAACGCAATTGCAACGCAGCGCCTTCCCGCCCCCGCTCTGGACCGGAAGCGCTCTCAGCAGCACCCTCTGTCCAACTGCCTTTTGAATACAGCAACGTTGATCCCCAGCCGAATGCCTCCCCTCTCGGCCGGCTTCCCATGCCGTCTCTTCCTCTGTTCATCAAGCCCACCTCCTGGCCCTCCATGGGCCCATTCGCGCCCACCTGTCTCTCCACTCCCACTGTTCCTCTCCACTCCCACTGTTTCTCCAGTCCCCAAGTCCGTATTGCACCCACCACTGGGTGCCCCTTGCACGCACATACTAAGGGCGCGGCCCTGCCTGCGCAGCACGCCTGCTGCTGTGCTGTGGTGGCACAGCGGGCCGTGCCCGCGTCCTGCTGGCAGCCCCCTTGGCTTATGTTCCTTTCCGCCTGTCTTGGGCGCCGTTCCCAACTTTCCCCTGTTGGCGCCGAGCAAGATGCTTGTATGTAACTTGATAATGGGCTTGCAATGGCAGGTTGGGAAGCTGGGGCTCGTCGCAAGCTGCCTGCCTAGTTTACAAAAAGCTCTAGTGTACAGCGGGACGCAGCAGCCTGAGGGCAACAAACAGCCAGCAGCAAACAGCATGCAGGAGGTGAGAAGTGTAGCAGGGGCGAGCGAGCAGCTGGCGTGAGTGGCACAGCCGCCGCCACGCTTCGCCTGCGCCGCTGCTGCGGCCTGCGCCTGCTTTACCGCCGGTCTGTGGTGCCGCGAGGCCGCTTTCCGGAGAAGAGGTGCTTGGGCTTGAGGTCGGGGATGTGCCTGCAGGGAGGCGCGAGACACGAGGCATCAATAAGACAGTGAGCCTGCAGGCACACCGGCGGCAGCAGCAGCTCCGACCTGGCTCGCAGCCGCGTCAGCCAGGCCCCAGCTGAGCACAGCAGCAGCTGATATCACGAGCAACACGGCAGCTGATATCGCAAGTGAGCGCACCTGTCGGCCTCTCCCTTCTTGGCCGCCCGCCCCAGCTTCCACTGCGCCTTGTCTGCAGGAGGCGAGGAGGGGTGAGCAGGGTGGCAGCAAGGTGAGGCAGCAGGGCAGCGGGGCACGCGACAGCGCATGGGCTGGCCTGCACACCTTCGCGCGCAGGGAAGCACAGCACGGCCGCGGCACGGCACGGCACAGCACGGAACTTGCAAGCCAGCACATATTAGGTGAGGCAAGCGCACTGCAGGTGAAGCAAGGCTGCACGCACCCGCCATCTTGATGGCCTTGTTGCGCTGCACCGAGTCCTTCAGGCCCTTGCTCTGCTCGGGGGCCGCCAGCGACAGCGCGCGGCCGCGAGACATCGAGCTGCGCGGCAGGGGCAGGGAGCAGACAGGGGCAGTGAGCATGGGGGCTGCAGCAAAGGTGGGCAGCAAGCACGAGCGGTGGGCAGGCCACACAAACGAGGCGGCATGGGCTGAGCTGCCCGGCTTGCTACACGCGTTGCAAGCAATTCCCCGTCGATTCCAGCTGCAAACCCAAAGAGCGCAACGCACCGGCTCTTGCTGCTGTGCACCCGCTTCTTGGGCTGCTCCTCCGCCGCCATGTCTGCATCCGCCGCCTCGCTGCGCCCGCGCTTGCGCACCAGCGAGCGGCCGCGCCGCGACTGGCTGCGCGCCGCACGCTCCGCCGCAGCACCTGCACGGGTAGGAGGTAATAGGAGGCGTGTTGTGAGCAGCCAGCAGGTGAAAAGGGATGGACAAAAGTGTCGAGGCGGGGATGGCGGCCAGCAGTGTGTCAAGGCGGGGCTCCGTCCGCCACCAAGCATCACATCACGGCCACACCCTGCACCTAAACCTGCACCTATTGTTCACCCTGCACCTCCTCCTGCACCGACTGTTCACCCTGCACCCAACAATCAGCCATTCTAGTCTCACTTGCGTCCAGCCCCAGCGCTCCAAGCTCTCGCGTCATGCGCTCCTTGGTGCGCGACCGCTCAGCGTCCACAGCGCGCGGCAGCGGCGCCGCGTTGTTGCCCGCCGCCTTCTTCCGCCGGTGCTCTGGCAGGAGAGAGAGGAGTGGGAGGGACATGGAGGAGTGGGAGGAGGGCCAAGCGATGCTTACCGCAGCCAGCAGTGGGGGCCCAGCAACGCAGCCAGCGGGTGTGGCATCGGGCAGGGGGCAGGACGGCAGCCTGGCGGTCGTGCAACCACACAACCCTGCTGGCCCCTGTTGCAGCACCGGCACTCCCGGCCGCTGGCCCCAGAGGCCAGCACCCAAGAGCAGCAACCACCCACCCGCCACGATCTTCTTCTTCTTCTCCCGAATCTGCTGCAGCGTGGCGCGCTCCTCCGGCCCCAGCTCGTCCTCGTCCATGCCGTCACCCACCTGCACAGCAGTATCAGGGGGGCGCAGCTGAGATTAGACGTGTGTGAAAGCTGCGCGGCCCTGCGCCCCTTCTCCATCAGTAGCAGCAGACGGCACAAAGGCACGCTGGGTGGACAGCCGTGCTGGCGGCAGGGAAGCAAGGTGCTGGCGATGCTGGCAGTAAGCCCAACCGGCACCCTTGCAGGCCGCCAGAGCGCGTTCACAGCGGCAACCGCCACCCAGCAGGCAGCCAATTGATGCACGGCGCGCCGGCCACCACTCACCACCTCGGCGTGCGCGGCGGCGGCCGCCTCCTCCTCCCGCTCCAGAGCCTCCAGCCGAGCATCGATGTCGGGGTCCACAAAGTCCAGGATCTGCGGGGCAGAGGGTAGGGAAAGGCAGAGGGTGGGGACCGAACCGCAGGTTGATGGAGAGCAAGTGGGTGGGAGAGGTGTGCCTCGATGTCGGGGTCGACATAGTCCAGGATCTGCGGGGCAGAGGGTAGGGAGAGGCAGACGGGGTAGGGATCGGGCATGATGCATGCAAGACCTCCTTCACAACAACTTCCCACCTGCCCACAGCCCACCGCTTGCATACCAAACATGCCATCACTCGGCCACAATCCTCCACTCACGGTCTTGCCGTTCATGATCTCCGGCATGGTGCAAGGCCTGCTTCGCCACTTCATGGGACACCTACCCAAGCCCACTCTGTACCCAACCGACAGCTATCACTCACGTTCTTGCCGTTCATGATCTCCGGCATGATGTCGTAGCGCCAGGCCGGGTCCTTGAGGTCGTACAGCTTGCGCACGTCGCTGTTGTACACACCCGCGCCGCCCTGCTCCTCCTGCGGCAGCGGCGATTGTGGGGACCGGAGCAGGGGCACAACGGGTCAGCGGCAGCGTTCGCGCTTTGCCGTCGCCCACGGCTCTGCGGCCTGGACGATCCCAACTGCGCAAGTGGAAGCGGCTGCAAAGCGCGGCCCTCCGCATCCTGCCCTACCACGCGCCGCAGCCCCCAGCCAGCATGCATGGCAGCAGCATGCACAGCACGGCCTGCAGGTCCATCTCCGTTCCCCACATGTGCTCCACCGCCTCCTTTACCCCAAGGGACAACGATCACCCCGCCAGCATCACATAACCGCTGGACTGCACACACACACCTGCAGATCCTTTTCGGTCTTGCGCTTGTCGCCCGCGTCCCGCCGGGCGCGCGCCTCGGCCACGCCCGGAGGAATGACAGGGGGTCGCGACACGCCGTCGCGCGGCTTGGGCTGCACAGCGGCAGGGCGGGCAGCAGGAGCTATGAGCGGCGGCTCCAGGGCGACTGTAGCTGCTGCCGGCAGCTGCGGGTGCCGCCGGCAGGTGCCGCAGCATGGACATGGGGGCCACGGTTGGGCCAGCCGCGGATGGGGGCTGGCGCAGAACAGGGCAGCCCAATGCCAACCAACCAATTGAGCCCCACAGCATCTGAGCCGCACAGCAGCACCACACGAAGCGGCAAGTACGCACCTGTGCCACGTGGATGCGGTTCACCACATCGCCCACGCGCTTGCCCTGCGGGGCGTTTAGATAGGGCAGGTGATGGGTGATGCGGTGGGATGCCGCAGGATGGCGGCAGGGCGGGGGGGTAGCCGGCCTGCTGGCTCCCTGCCTTGACCTGGTGTGCTTGCCGCACGTTCAGCTTGACCTGCCCACCCGGCTGGACAGCAGGCGGGTGCAGGCTGCACCAGAGTGCTGCCGCACGCCCCCCGGCAGATGAAGTCACCAGAGGAGCAGCTGTCGGCAGAAGAGCAGCTGCCAACAGCGCAGCGCAGCACAGCGCAGCACACCTTGAGCTTGACCTCCACTCGGGATGACAGCAGGCGGTCGCATGCCACCTGCTTGACATGCGCAATGCCGTCCTCGGTCAGCGTAGACATGGTGACCTGCGGGGAGGGGGGAGGCACAGGCCAAACAGCTTGATCATTTGGTGCGTGATAGCTGTGAGCACGAGGCAGGTGCATCACGCGGATAAACGGCAGGGAAACGCCCGATAGCACGTGTGGCCCCGTGCATTGCTGGGTGGCCTGGCGCACAGCTGCCAGCAGCAGCCCTGACCAGCGCCGTCTGGGCAGCTGGGCCCCAGGCCGCCCAGTGTCCCATACCTCTCTGCAAGCGCAGCCAAACACAATCGAGCAGCGGCAGCCCTCACCAGCGTCGTTTCGGCGTCGTTGGGCCCCAGCAGCGCGCCGCCGCTGGAGATCTTGCGCGCCTCTGACGCCATCTCCTCCACCAGCGAACGGTCCTCGGCTGCAAGGGGACCCAGGATAGCAGCTCATGGTCACGCGCCCGTGCTGAGAGAGGTCTGGTGGTGTCCAAGCCGCTCATCCGGCAGCTGCTCCAGCTTGACCACGTCGTCCTACGCACCGCGCACGGGTAGTCCCAACCAGCAGCACAGATGGCCCGTTGCAGCAAACACAAACCCCCAAACAACCAAGCTGCCCACCCGACAGCTGCTCCAGCTTGACCACGTCCGTCTTGTTGGCCACGATGAGCACCGGCTTGTTGGCAAACAGCGGCTTGATGGAGTGGAACAGCGTGGCCTGCAAATTCAGTTGAAGATGCAATCGTATTTTAAAGATCGAAACATCCGGTAATGAGGGCATGGCCGGACATGCAGGCGTGTGGGCCCATGCACACGTGCCGGGGCGGCGGGAGCAGAGCAGGCTCCTTGCTTGTTTCGTCAGCTCACCCCGCTCTGCACCCCTGTCACAATACCGCTGGCAACCAAACAGGGAACTACCGACCAGAGCGAGCAGGCAAGCCCCCACCTGCTGCTTGATGGTGAAGCCGCACTGCTCCGAGATGTCAATCACGTACAGCACGGCGGCGCGCAGGTGCGCCAGCGCGGTGATGGACTGCACACGGGACACAAGCAAGCATGAGAATGCGTGAGATAGCAGCCTGAGCGGCCCAGCAACATGGTGCCGTCCAGGTGCGCCTCAGCACAGCTTGCGACCGCATGGAATGGCTGGACACACAGCTGGCCAGCTGCGCCTGCCCGCATCGCAATCGTGGTGCGCCCCCTCTGTCAGGACCAGCCCGTCTGGCGCATTCAACTCCGGCCAAACAGCTCAGAACAAGGATTGCAGCCCGCTTGCAGCCCACATGCATCGCGACAGTGTTGCGCTCAGGCCAAACAGCTCAGAGCACAAATAAGCAATGCAGCCCACAAGCAATGCAGCGCACAAGCAATGCAGCCCAGGAGCAATGCAGCCCACAAGCAATGCAGGCCGCTTGTAGCCCACCTGCATCTCAATGGTGTTGCGCTCCTCCAGAGGCCGGTCCAGGATGCCGGGGGTGTCAATGACCTGCATAACAACACAAACACATTCAGAGTGGGACAGCAGGGGACAGCAGGGAGCTGCTCAGCAGCAGCGGCGTGGCGGAGACCGGGGGACCAGCAGGCTGCACAGCATGCACGCCAGCCACGCCTGGACCACAGCATGCCCGGCAGCGCAGGTGCTGGTGACCTGTGTGCCCTGCTGCGCCAGCCCACAACCGCAAGCTGCTCAGCCCGCCCAGCACAGGCGGGTTCACACTCGCAACGTGTCCGCCCTGCCAAGCACACGCAGGTACTTGTAAACGGACATACAGGTACAAAACAACCAAGCACAGGCGGCTGCGCACCTGCCAGCGCAGGTACTTGTAGTCAGTGTGCCCCACATACAGAGACTTGGTGGTGAAGGCGTAGGGCTGCACCTCCACATCCGCGCGCGTCACTGCAAGGGGGCGGAGGAGATCCAGGTGTTGATGATGGGGGATGTGCCAGGGATGCGCAGAGCAGCGGGGGCCGTGCCCACTGGAGCGTCGCGGCCGCCAGTCCAGGCAGCAGGCGGTGTCGCCAGCGAGCGGACAGTCTGCCGGTACCAGCTGCTGTCCTGCTCATCCTGGCTCACGCAGGGTGCCTCTTGTTCGGGTGAGCCGCGCACCAGCAGCTGAGCTCATCAAACCCTCTGGCAAAAGCTCAGCCACTCAGCACAATGCAAAAAAACAGCCACTCAGCACAGTGCAAAGACCAGCCGCTGCGGCTCACCCTTGTTCATGAACGACGACTTGCCCACGTTGGGGTAGCCGCACACCAACAGCGTGCGGGTGTTGGGGTCAATGGAGGGCAGGCGGCTCATGTGCTGCCGCACCTGCGCAGGGTGCGACGTGAGGGGTGCGGGAGGGTGCTCAGCACAGTGCGGATGGGTGGGGCCGATTGACGCCCAGGTGGGGCAAACAACCACCCAGCCGCTGCTGCTCGTTGGCCAGTTTTGTTTTGTCAGCCCTCCCGGTAGGACAGTGAGGGCCGCTGCTGGTTTGCCCGTGTCACACAGCCACACAACACAGCAGCAACCAAAGCAGTCTCGAAGTGCAAGGCCAACACAAGCGCGCCTGCTCCAGGTAGGCCAGCGAGGGGCCCTGCCGCTTCATGAGCGTGCACATGCGGCCCAGCGCGGCGCGCTTCAGCTGCTTGCAGCGGTACAGCGAGTCGCCGTACTTGAGCAGGCGCACATAGTCCTGCAATCGAGGGGGGGCAGCGGGCAGTTTGCAGGGTGAGCAGCACAGCGCAGGGTTGCTTACAGGCTGACGCCCTGCAGGCACAGCTGCTCCCGCGACCAACTCCTCAACGGAGGGCATGGCTGCGACCGATGTTTCGATGCATCGCGGGCTGCCATGGCTGAGCAAAAGCCCGGGGCGCAGTGCATCTGCAGGCCGCAGTCACCGACTGCTTTGCCAGCGCAGCAGTGCATGCGGGGGTTGGAGTCGAGCGCCGCACCTGGCAGATTCGGTCAATCAGGTTGCGGCACATGTTGAGCTGGCCCAGCGCCAGCTTGTAGTGATCCTGTGTTGGAGGGGGAGAGGCGCAGCGGCAGGCTGGAGTGAGGGAGGCACGGCGGCAGGCTGGAGGGGAGGAGGCGCAGCGGCAGGCTGGAGTGAGGTTCACAGGTTCACAGGTTCTCCGCAGGCACCCTGTCACCCGCCGCTGCTGCCCTGCTCGCGACGGCAGGACACAGGAGCGCAGGGGTTGTGGGCCCTTGCTCGCACCTTGTCGTACAGCACGTTCATGAGGTCGCCATAGAAGGGGTGCACATCATCCACCTGCAGGGAGGGCACCAGATGTGCGCACCACTTGCATCCAGAGCTGTCGCCAGCTGAGGCGCCCCCACCTTCCGCCAACCGCTGCCTGGGGAGCCGCCCCGTGGAGCCTGCACCAGCTGCGCCCAGCGCTTGCTGCCTGCTCCCGAACGCTTCCCCACTCAAAGACGAGCGGCAGTCGACCCTTATGGGTGCTGTGCGCAGATCGTCCAGCAACCTGCGTCACCTGCGCCCACTGGTTCCTATGCCCCAACAAGCAAACGAACCAGGAAACGCGCAAGAAAAACAGTTGTGCGCGCCGCGCCAGCAGCCCAGCAGCCCAGCAGGCGGCTAGCACGCGCAGCACGCACAGCACCCACCTTTGGGAAGTCGTCCAGGATCTGCGTCAGCTTGTCGTGCCAGTTCTGCTGCGTGAACTTGACCTTGCGCATGTAGAACTGGCGGATGCGCTGGATGGCCCAGCCTGCGCAAGAGGTGGGCATGGAGGTGGCGCACAGTAAGCAGGCCAGCACGTGCGGCAGAGGGCGCTGCAGAACTGGCGGACGCAGGCTCAGCCCCCCTCGGGTACCACTGGTGCCTCCGCTATGGGGGCGGCACATGCACAGCTGGAGAATGGACGGCGCCGGGCGCCAAGCTTATCAAGCCACTGCCTGAGCCCACTGCTGCTTCCTGATACAGCGCCAGCAGCAGGCGGCACCACGCCCTGGCTCGGCGGCACCATCGATCCGCCTGCGCTCATCGGTGCGGGGACGCACCATTGTGCACGACGGTGGGGGTGCCGCGCTGCGTCTTGGACAGCACGATGTCGATGAAGTCCTTGGCAGTCGGCACCGACTGCATGGACTTGAAGTTGTGCACCATGGCGCCCGCTGCTGCCGCTGCTCACACGAGTGGTCCGCTGCCGATCCGTCGCACGTGCCGGTGCGGGCTGCTGGTGGTGCCTGCGGGGATGGGCTCGGCGGGCTGCTGACCGGCGCCGAGCTGTGCTGGAGAGCTGCAGTCACCTGCGGTCACGCCACCTGCAGCAAGCGGGCAGACGGGGTGTGAGCAGCAGCCCTCGGGCAGCGGCGGCAGGCAGCGGCGGCAGGCGGGCGGGCAGCGGCGCCAGGGGGCGCTGGGGCCGAGAGGGCCGACGCCGGCTTGCGGCATGCCTTCCAATTGAGGTGCTTCGCGTGGTGGGCCGCCTCGCCGGCCGCCTGGGGCCTCCGCGGGCTGCAACAGCGACTGCATGGTCGGGCACTCGCACCTGGAGGCGGTATCGGCTGCTGACAGGAACCGGGAGCGTCCCAGAGTGCTTTGGCAGCGGTTTGGCGGCGCCTGCGTCGCTCGGGCGGCGGTGCACTGGAGCGCTCGGGCGGCGGTGCACTGGGCGGGGGCGCCGGGAGGGGCGGGTCGGCAGGCTCACCAACTGAGTGTGGGCCGCCGGGAAAGAGGGCGAGCGGGCAGGGCGCGGCGCTCCAGTGGCAGATGCAATTTCGCGCCTCCAGCCTGGCCACGAGATGGTGGGCCCCTGGGCCACATCCGCGCTCCCGGGCCCTCGTCCTTCCGCTACAATTTGTTGGGACACGCCTGCAGCCCCGGCAGCCGCCTGCCCGCTCCGCCACCCCCGCTTTCCGGGCCCCCGCCGCCCATCCCGTCCACCGGCTGCACCCCGCCCGTTTCGGGGGCGCATCGAGCAGAGCGGAGCACACAATGCAGGTCCTGGCGCTCTGCACAGCGGCCGCCCCGCCCCGAGCGGCGGCCTTCCGGCCCACGGCACCCAGCGGCAGGGCCCTGAGGCTGTCGGTGAGCAGTGGGGTGGATTGGAGCGGCGCCATACGCCAGCTTGGGGTGGGCAGGCGGTGGGCGGTGGCGGCAACCGCTGCCTGCCGGCGCCGCTCGTTCACGTGCCTGCAGCTAATTTGTGAGGCGGCGGCGCTGATCAGGCTCGTCACCATCTCACAACGTCCTGCAGGTGTACAGCGTGGGCGCCGGAGGTTCCAGCACGACGTCGCGCCCACCTGGCACACGCCCCCCGTACAGCGGCGGCCGCCCTGGCGGCTCGGGCTCGGGCCCCCGCCCGGGTGGCTCAGGGCCCCGCCCTGGCGGCCCCGGCGGTCCCCGCACCTCGGGTCCCCCCGGCCAGCAGCAGCGCCGCCCCGGCGGCAACAGCGGCAGCAGCAGCTCGGGGCCGCCGCGGCAGGGCCCTGGCGGTGGCTACCGCGAGCGCGACGGCCCGGGCGGCAGGCAGCAGGGGCCGCGGGGCGGCCGGCAGCAGCGCGACCGTGACCCCGGCGTCACCATGAACGAGTCGATTCGGTGCGGGGGGAGGGCATTTAGCTGGGGATATGTCGTGCTTGCCTACTTTGTACGCTTGATGCCTTCTGGCATGCAGAAGCCTGCATGCCTGGTTGTCGGAAAGCGAGGCCTGCCACCTGCCGCCCGCTCGTGCATGCGGCACCGGACGGAGGGCCGGCAGGCTCCTCCTGCTGCCACACAGGCTTTCACCAGTTTACCCACGAGCGTTGCACCCGCTCTCCCTTCCTTGCAGGGCGCCTGAGGTGCGGGTGCTGGCGGAGGACCGCACCCCGCTGGGTGTGATGCCCACTGGCCAGGCTCTGGCCGAGGCGCGCGCCCTGGGAGTGGACATGATCCTGGTGAGCGCCGGGCAGCTGGCTTCTGACTTGTTGGCTTGTTGGGCGTAGGACTGCGGGGATGTTGAGGGCGGGTGGTGGAGTGGAGACTTGCTGCTTCCACTGCTCGTTGCAGGGATATGACCCTGCGCGGTTGGTGGCTGCCACTCGCTGCTCCGCTGTGCACCGTGCGCTCTTGCTGCGCTGCGCTCTCGAAGCACGTGTGGTGCTGCCCGTCCCTCCCCGCAGGTGGTGGCTGATGCGGCGCCCCCCGTTGTGCGGCTCATGGAGGTGTCCAAGTACCTGTATGAGCAGGTGCGCTGCGCCGTACTGTGCCGTGCTGTGCCGTGCCATGCTGTGCTGTGCTGTGCTGTGCTGTGCTGTGGCTTGGCTGCAGGTGTGTTGGCCTGCATGAGTCTGGACCTGTGGCTGCAGCCCACCAGGATTGCACACTGTGCCGGATGGAAAGACAGTGCAGGATGTGTCATCCTTCAGGGGTGGTGGTGCGCCGCCAGCATGCCGTCGCAGTTTCACCCACTCGCAGCGCACTGCTAACGACGTCCCCGCCGCCTCCCTGTGTTTCCCCCGAGCAGGTGAAGGCGGCCAAGGAGGCCAAGAAGAAGCAGCGCGAGGCTGTGTGAGTGGGAGCCAGCACGATAGTGTGTGTGTGTGAGGTGGATGCCTGCAGCTGGATGCAGAGCGGGCTGCCGCAGCGGCGGCCGCCGCAGCGGCTCGCTGCCGCAGCTGCCACATGCAGCTGCTGCCTGGCCGCGCAACTGTTGCAACCCAGTTGCTTTCTGGCCATGCACTTGTCCGATTGGTCCAAGCCCTGCTTGTCACCGCAGGATTGAGACCAAGGAGCTCAAGCTGCGCCCCGCCACTGATGTGCACGACTACCAGGTGGGTGGTGGTGGGCTGTGGCACGCACAATGTGCCTGCCATGCCACGTCATCCGCTGGTGGTGGGCTGTTGGCACGCACATGCCATGCGCTCTGCTGGCTGCGGATTGTTTCGCGCCCTTGTGCATCCAGCCTTGTGAGCAGTGAGCTGGCCTGCATCATGCTAGCCGCTGCCGTGGTTTGCTGTACAGAGCCCCGCCAAGCCCCGCCAGCGGCAGGTAGGGTGGACCCCCTCACAAGCCGACCCTGAGGCCTCTTCCCCCCTGTTGCCCTGCGCAGGTCAAGGTCAAGGCTGCGCAGAAGTTCCTGGGCAAGGGCCACCGCGTGAAGCTGACGCTGCAGTTCCGTGGCCGCGAGATGGAGTTCCAGCAGATTGGGCGCGAGATGTTCCAGGTGCGGCCGCTGGCGTTCCGGTTGTTGCTTGGGCATGAGGCGGCGCGTGGTGCGCTGGTAGGGTTGGATTGTCAGCAGGCTGGGCCGCGAGATGTGCGGGGTGAGCGCAGCTGTGCCTGCCACGAATACATACCGGCAAGCATGGCCCCAGTTTAGGGACACCATTGTGCTCCACCCTTCTCCCTCCGACGAACCGCCTCAGCCACACCCACGCACATCCCTCCCGCCCCTGCCGCAGCGCTTTGTGGAGGACTGTGGCACCGAGGTGGCCATTGAGCAGGCCCCCGCCATGCAGGTGCGCACAGCTCGCAGCACGTTTGATCACTGCTAATCTCAATCTGCTCATTGTAGCACTGTGTAGCGATGGACGGGTCCGCACTGCCCACGCTGCCGTGCCGCGCCCGCTTGACCGCGGCCCGACCGTGCAGCAGCCACAGCTGCAAAGCTGCGCTTGCCTCCGCGCAGCGTAACCCCGCGCCGTGTCATCCAGCCCTGCTGCCTGCTCACAGCGTATTTGCGCCTGGCTGGCTGCCTCCTCCTTGTGGCGCAGGGGCGGCAAATGTCCATGGTGCTGGGCCCCGCCAAAAAGGAGATCTAGGCGGCAGGCACGTGGCGCAGCCGTTTGGCGGCCCAGCAACAGCCGCGGGCGACCCCGCCAGCCCAGTAGCCCAGCAGCGCGGCCGCACTGCTCGCTCACACCACCACCACTAGCGTTCCGTTCCTGCGGCGCATATTGGCTGCCGCACCCTCATTATGCGCTAAGCCTTGCAGAGCATTTGTTTCGCCCCTGCTTTTCCTCGCACCATTCGGCACCCTACAGTATTCTTTGAGGCTGTGAGCACTCACTGTACCTGTAAGCTCTGTGCATTTGGCGGAACTAAAGCAGCGGCAGGGAGGCAGCAACGTGGAGGACACCCACGGCCAGGTACAGGAGCACTCAGGCCGGTGGCTGCTCCTCACAGGAGACATAGGAGGCAGCCGAGTCTGCTGCCGCGCTGTGCGTGTGCCCTGCTGCTTGCGCCTGCGTCAAAGGGTCGGCGCTGCTGTGGCTGCTGTGCGGCAGGCCGGCCTGTGCGTACAGGGCTGTGCCTGCAACCAGCAGGCCGAATCCCAGGGCCTGCAGCCAGCTGGCGGACGTCCACGGCTCGCCAAACCTGGAGGGTGGGCGGGCAGGCAGGCAAAGGTCGCTCATCTGTGTTGCGTTAAAAACGAGGCATTCCCTCCTAAACCAGGCTCTCTACCGGTGCTTGAGCTGTGGTGCTTGCCGCCTAGTCTGTCGTAAATCGGCAGTGCCAGCACCCACACTGACCAGCAGGGCCTGTCATGACAGCAGCCCCTGTGCTCGAGCGCAGCAGGCACCGTGCCACACCTTCAGGGCCAGCACCCACACTGGCGGCAGCCCCTGTGTGGCACACCTTCAGTGCCAGCACCCACACTGGCCGCAGCCCCTGTGTGGCACACCCTTGGCTGCAGCACCCACACTGGCGGCAGCCCCTGCAGTCCGCGCACCTGTGGTCATCGCCGTCAAGCGTGTAGTAAATGACCAGGTCCAGCACCCAGACCGACAGCATGCGCAGGCTCTCCAGCATGGTGCGGTACACAGCACCCACGCTGTCCGTCATCAGCATGCCTGGGGACACATGGGGAGTGGGCATGCGACAGTGCAGCATTGCATTCAATGGCTGACCGAGCAAGCCCTCATGGCGCTAGTTCTCAGTGCTGCCCGCCATCGGCATGTCTGCAAGCGGTGCCTGCCAACGATCCAAACAGCCCACAGCCTGAATCACAGCAGCGACGATGTGGACATGCTCACAGTCCGGCCCCTCAATCCCACCCCCTCAGCAGCAGCAGCTCGCACCCGACAGGTTGAACGCGCCCGCCACCGCCACATACGACAGGGCGACCACCCGCAGCTGCCTGCTGTGCCGCAGCATGTAGAGCGAGTCCCAGGTGTCCTCATGCAGGCCCTACACAGCAGGCACAGCAGGCACAGCAGGCGCTGGGTGCATGCAGCGAACAGATGCTACCAGCTGAGGAGGGCGGATGTGCTGCCGGTGGTAGGCATGCCAGGGCGCACGTGCATTCCCTCAGCAGCCACTGCACGCTCAGCGGGCCCAGCAGGCCCAGCAGGCGCCATCCCGCCCACCTTGCCGTCGGCGCCCGGCAGGTGCTGCGCCAGCGGCAGCACGACCGCCAGCATGGCGACAACGCCCAGCACGCCCTCCAATCCCACAACAGTCAGGGGGCGCAGGTGCAGGTTGGACAGGTAATGGTCCTCAACCACAATCTGAGCGGCATGCAGCGCCTCGGAGAGCTGCGCAGCAGGGAGGTAGGAGGGAGCAGGGTGGGTGT
Organism: Chlorella sp. CH2018; assembly: GCA_009928355.1. NCBI lineage: Eukaryota > Viridiplantae > Chlorophyta > Trebouxiophyceae > Chlorellales > Chlorellaceae > Chlorella > Chlorella sp. CH2018. The sequence continues at coordinate 21,436 of VIYQ01000846.1, forward strand.
GAGAGAGGAAGGCAGCACCCAGCACCCAACACCCAGGCGGCGGGTTGACTGGTGCTTGACAGCAGAAAAGCCCATGTGCTAGCATGCAGGCACATGCGCAGCAGCACTGCAACGGCAGCGTGCTTGCAGGCGTGCTGCCATGTGCTTGTGTGCCCCCAGTCTGCACCCTTGCCACCGCCACACACCACAGATGCAGCGCACCACTGTAATGACCATGCCGGCAAAGGCGTGGTGGCGGGAGACGTCCGATGGAGCGACCTCTGGATGGGACAGCAGGCCTGCCACGCCCACCACAGAGATACCTGCAGGGCAGGGGGCAGGCAGGCAGGCCCTAGGGGGCAGGTGGGCAGGAGTGGGTGCTGGCTGACGGCTTGCTGACGGCTTGGTTGGGCTACTTTCCTGACGTTACATGTGCTGCAATGGAAGGCTCGTGCGTTTATTGGCATAAAAGCAGCAGCACGCACCTGTGACCACCAGTGCTAGGCCGCCCGCGTGCCACGCGGTCAGGCGCCGCCTCAGGAACACGACAGTGAGCAGCGCAGTGAACACTATTTCAGATCCCCGTAACATCTGGTACACCGAGACAGCCAGCCACATGAGTCCTGCAGGGCAGAGGCAGTGAGGGGCTCAGTGTGGAAAACCCTGCCAGGGCGGGGTTTGTCACAGCAGCAGGGGGCGCAGACGGGCACTGGGACAGCCGTCGCCCCAGCACCCACCAATCTTGTGGGTGGCGGTGCAGGCCACGTCTAGCAGCGTGGGCACGATGAGCAGCCCACACTGACGCAGCCACTCCGCGGCGGCGAGCGGCCGCTGCGGGGCTGGCGGAGCGGCCGGCGGCAGCAGCGGCTCATCGATGCTGCCCCGCTGCGTGGCATCAGAGGCAGGCACAGTGGATGCACCATGCCGCCACCTCTGCCGCCCCCGCAGCTGCTGCAGCCTGGTCTGGATCCACTCTAGGAGTGGGGCGAGGGGGAGCAGCAGCGCCATGCCGAAAAACATGAGCGCCGTGTTTGCCAGCGGCTTGCGGAACAGCTTGGGCCGGCCGTCCGCCATCCTAGGAGCCCGCACGCCGTACAGGCTCTTGCTGAGCAGGGTGGACCCCGATCCTGCAACATGTCAGCTGGGTTGCTCAGGGCAAGGGCAGCGAACACAGCAGCGGGGCACTGCATGGCGGCGGCGGCGGCAAGGCTGCTGCTGCAGCGGTGACGGTGGCGGCGGCAGCGGCGTACCCGTCGCGACCAGCGCTGCACCTCCCAGCCGGGCGTTGAGCTTGCCGTTGCCCTGGAACGACATCGCATGCCCTGGCCTACACAGACGGAGTGTTGGCAGGGGCCGAGCGCTGTGCAGCCCCGGCGACGCTTCAACGGTGCATACCGAGCTTTCAGAGCTATCGCAGAAGGTCTGGAAAGGCGCGATGGCGCCCCGGGAGCCTGTGCGAGAAGATGCCCTAGCCGCCGCCACCGGCGTCGCGCAGCAGGCACGACGGCACGAGGCGCCGTGCACACATGCTCATCCCTGCTGATCTGAACTGCTCATTGTGGCACTGCGCAAGTGTGTGTGATGGACAAGTCTGCGTGGTGCCCGCCCAAAGCTTCCTCAAAGCCGTTATGTGCCCACGCATTTCATGCCGCTGTGCAGGCGGGCAGGCTCAACTGTGCTCGTGCTACATCAGCCAAACCAGGGCATTCGCCTCAAATGGCTGAAAGCGGAACTCAGGCATCCAACGCGCCCAGCGGTGCAGTCGAGCAGTGTCGGACAAAAACAGCTGTGGGTGACTTTGAGACACGGCTGGGTGTGCCAGGCAGTGGAGCCAGCCGGATGTGGAGCGGCGGGCAGCCACTCCTGGCCAGCTCAGTCCTCGCAACAGGTGCGGTGCCCACGCAGTCTGTTGACCACAACTTGCAGCTGCGGGCTGTCCCGCCGCAGCTGCTCCACCCTGGCTCGGTCTTTGTCTGACAGGGGCGGCAGCACCAGGCTGGTCAGCTTGCTCAGCTGCTGCAGCGCAGCCAGGCCGCGCTTGCCCAGGTGGAACGGTCCGGGGCGCATGCTGCCAAACCGCAGGTCACGCAGGCTGGTCACACCTGCCAGGGTGGGTGGGACGCCAGTAAACCCTGTCATCGACAATGCCTCCAGGCCTGCATGGGTTCAATGGCCATGGGAGGCGGGGAGGTGTGCACAGCGGCGCCGACGTACGAGGTGCAGGGCAGCGCTTGCTTGCAAGAGGGCCGGTCGGCATAAGAGAAGCGGCCGAGCAGCAGTGGCAGCAGAGCAGCGCCGCCAGCAGCACCAGCGGCAGCAGCAATGGGGCAGCATCGCCAGCAGCACCAGCAGCAGCAGTGGCGGCAGTGCAAACCTGCAGCGGCAGGCTGCAGCTAGCAGAGTGGCACGTCTCACGTGGGTCAGGGGGTTGTGGCAGCTGGAGCTGGAGCTGGTCCCAGTTCTCGTCAAACATGCTGAGAAGCTCCGCGCTGGTCAGGGTGGGGTGGCTGAAGATGGCCGTGGGGAAGGCAAGCAGTCGCTGGTGGGGGCCATGCTGCTCTCCGTAGACACCGGGCCGAGCCCACCGCAGTGATTCCAGCTGCGATGCGCTGGTCAGCAGCTCTTGCAGCGTGTCATCCATGCCACCCAAGCCGCCACAGTCTGACAGCTCTAGTGCCCGCAGCTGGGCCCACTGCTGCGGGGCCAGCGCCGCCGCCGCGGCGCCGGGCAGGAGGAAGTCGCATGCTTGCAGCGTGAGGCTGCGCAGCTGCTTGCCGTGCGGCACGGCCGTTGCCAGCGGCGGCTGCCAGCCGACAGCCTCCAAAGGCCGCATGAAGCGGGCACCAGAGACAATCATCGAGCCGTGTGGTGTGTCCGGGGCCTCGGCATCAGGGCAGCTGTGCTTGCACTTGAACTCGACGCCTTGCAATAGCATCGTCGGACCCAGCTGCTTGGCAGGGAGGGGTGCAGCGGCAGCAGCTGGGCAGTCATGCTTGCTGGCGCACAGCAGCAAGCTGGTGGAGCCGAGTGCACAGCCGCCGTGCTGCACTGATGGTATGGATCAGGCGCCCCCCCAGCCTTACCCTCAGGTTGTTCTTGAACAGGGAGCGAAACGTGTAGCGCTCCAGCTGTTGGAAGTCGGCCGGGTATGGCAGCGGAGTGTGTAGCTGCGCCGAACGGCTGCTGCGGTCCTCCACCCACAGCTGCCGCAGCTGGGCCAGCTGCGTGAGCAGCTGCAGCGCTGGCAGCGGGCCGGCGCGCGACACCAGCCGCAGGTCTGTCAGGCCCAGCAGCTTTGCGAGGGGGGTCAGAATGCCGTGGGGCAGCCCGCGAGCATCCAGGTGCACGCTGTGCAGCGGCAGCTTGGGCAGCAGGCACGCCAGGCCCAGAAGAGGGTCAATCGGTTCTGGAAGCTGCGCGCCGTCGCTGGTCAGCTGCAGGCTGGTCAGCCGTGTCAGGCGGCACAGCGGCTCCAGGGCTAACAAGTCGGGCGGCAGCTGGTAGGCCAGGATCGACACAGCTGTGATGGTCGCAGGCTGCAGCTGGCGCAGCGTGCTGCACACCCAGTGCGCCCCCCGCCGGCTGCGGCTGGCCAGCCGTGCTGCCGCTGCATAGTTTGCCACTCGGCTCAGCAAGAGGGGCAGGGATGCCTCCCAGGCCGCCCAGGCCTCCTCGGCCTCAGCAGGCAGGTCGGGTGCATCCACCTCCAGCTGGCGCCACAGGGCCGGTGTGCCATACAGCAGCGTCTGCCAGCGCTTGCATACTAGCAGAGCAGCGGGCCTGCAGAAGTGGGGGCGGGGGGAGGGAGGGCGGCCGAGAGGCTGGGTAACAGGAACGGTTACACCACAACGCACTGCACTGGCCAGGCTGCCCGCATACAATACAGCGCAACCTGCGCTGCAGGCGCTGCGCCCACTCACACAAGCTCTTTCAGGCCGGTCAAAGTGAAGATGTGTCCCAGCAGCGGGTCGGGCAGGTCGTTGATGCTGCACGGCAGGGGCTTGGCGGGAGGGGCTCGAGGCAGGGCGGCGCCGGCGGAGGGAGGCTAGAGCTGCCGGCGAGCCCTGCCGAGCATGCCAGACGCACCCCGACACTGCTAGGGCCTCCTCGGAGGGCTGGAGAGGGTGTCCCGCTTGCATCCTGGCCAGTTTGGGGCCACTTCCGACACGCAGGCGACGTTCAGAGCCTGCAGACTTCGCTATCAGTAGAAGGGGTGCTTGTGCACTTGCGATCAGCGTCCACGAGCGCCCCAGAGGTAGCGGGGACCTCCTGGCGCACCGCTGGCGGCAGCGCAGCAGCCTTGCATTGGCTCTGGGCGCCCCTGTACACCATCCGACGGACTGCGGTTGATCGCCAGCGGCTAATCCCAACAGATCGGGACACGCCAAGCCCAAACAAACGTCTGTGAAGGCCGCCCCAGAACCAAACACGCCGCCCCGCCGCTTCTGTCAGCTGCCATGGATCGCACGATGCTCAGCGCATCGCTACAGCAGCGTTTAGTGGCGCCGCACTCCTGCAGCTGCTCCAAGAGACGGCCCGCTACCGCCGCCGCCGCCGCCGCCGCCGCTCCATCATTGCGGCGCTGCCGCACGCGGCGGCCTGTGCGCATTGCAGCAGCAGCTGCCTGGGAGGAGGATTCGAGGCCCGCCAGCCGTGCTCAGCCAAGTGAGCGGCGGCTGCAGGGACTGCTGTGGATGGGTGCTTGTTGTGTCGAGGCAGGGGCGCACCGCCTGCCGCTGTCGTGTCGGGCGGACCGGTCTGCCTGCATCATGGGAGGCAGCGAGTGCCTGTACCTTGAGCAACTGCGGCTCCCCTCACCCTGCAGGCAACCTTGCGGAGGCCAAGGCGGCGCTGCTGTATGCGGTGGCGGGGACGGACCGGGGTGGCGACGCGCGCGGGCTGCAGCGCGGCATGGTGGAAGAAGCGCAGGTGCGCAGCGGTTCCGCAGAGCGCCTGCTGTCGGGCCTGCCTGGCTGTGATTGCATGCACCATCTTCATCGCAGGCCAGACCAGTGTGTACCCCACGACATGCCGCGCATGCTGCTGCTGCATGCTGCTTCCTTCTTGCTCATCCATGTGCCTTCATGCATTCGCATCTCTCTAGCCATGCCATGCCACGGCATGCTGCCTCTTGTGCCTGCCATCACTTCGCATTCCGCCGCGTTGCTCAGTTTTGCCGCCATACACCCCCCCTCTTCTGTTTCATGCAATGCATCGCCTCGCCACCATGCCATGCCGCCTTCATGCGGCGCCAGTGCATATGCCGCATGTCGCCCGTCCCACACCGCTCCCTGCCCCTGCATCTGCTCCACTTCAGGTGGCGGTGGAGGCAATGGGCAGCAGCGAGGAGCTGGACTTTGAGCGGCTTCAGGTGTGTATGCTGCTTGGCATCGGGGATGGATGTGCAGGCGCCCCGACTGTTGATCATCACAATCGATCATCACAATCAATGATTGTGTCGACCCCAGCGCATGTCATGGCAGTTTGCCACATGGGGCGGGGGTGTACCAGTCTGTGACTCGCTGAGCGGCGGCACAGGCAGACTGCGACTTGTCAGCCGGCCACCTCAACCATCCTGGCTGCTGCCTCCTTTTTTGTGTCCGCAGGGCCGGTGGAAACTTGAGTACACAACCGCTCGCGACGTGCTGCCGCTGGTGGCGCCGCAGCGCCTGCCCGTGCCGCTGCGGGTGAGGGGCTGCCATGCTGTCCGTTTTCAACTGTACCAGCCTCTGCCGTGCCGCATGCGTTGGAAGGCGCACCAGTGTTTGCTGCCGTGAATCCATGCCATGCCCACGCCATGCCATGCCCACGCCATGCCATGTTGTGCCCCAGTGCAAACCTTGCCCTGCTGCCCCCTGACCGCCAGGTCGGCCGCATCTGGCAGCAGTTTAGCTCTCTGGACGAGGGCCGCGTGCAAAACGTGATTGAGGCGCTGCCGCCCGCGGGCCTGCCGCTGGCAGACGGCGCAAGCCTCACACTCATTGTCGAGGCTGGCTGGGAGCCGCGCACCACTCGCAGCATTGCGCTCACCTTCCGGTGCGGCCGCTTGGCCGGGGTGTCTGTGGGCATGCCTGGAATGTGCGGCAATGTACGGCCCCTTTGGCAGCAGCGTCAGCACTGGGCGCGTTTTGGCACTACACCCAGCTCCGCTGAAACCATGTGCCGGCTGCCTCGCATGCCGCAGCAGCGTGCTTGTGTCCACTCGTGCCACCCACCTGCAGCAGCATGCTCGTGCCTACTCATGCACCCACCTGCAGCAGCATGCCCGCATCTTCTCAGGCCCCCCTCCCTCCCTTTGGCCCGCCCCTCGCAGCGAGGCGGGTTTCCAAGAGGTGCGGCTCAGCCCCGGCCTGCAAAACCTGCTGGCCTCGCCCATCCTCCCGCGCGGGTGGTGGAACCAGCAGCTGCTGCTGGCGCTCAAGCAGGTGCGGCTGGGTCGTGCACGCGTGCTGCTGGTGTGATTGGGTTGCGTGAGCCTGCGAGAGTGGGGCGGGAAGGGTTGCCGGTGCTCACAGGTGCATTTTCGTCCTGATATTGCAGCTGGTTGTGACAAGCTGGGTGGTTACTTTGTTGCAGCCAGCTCACCTGCCCTACCCTGCCCCGCCACCCCTCCCCACCCCCACGCCGCCTGCAGCTGTCTGTGCGCGTGCCGCTGGTGTCTCGCTTGCCGGGCACCAGCAGCGGCCAGCAGCGGCCGCGTGGCATCAACTACATGCTCACTTACCTTGGTGAGGCAGGGGTGTGGGTGCTGTTGTACGAGTGAAATGTTGAGATGCTCTTTTGCGGTGGGGATGCCCGCCGCTGCACGTCGGCGTGCCTGGGCTGAGGTGTGGGTGTGCTGTACCGCTGAAATGGCCAGGCGCTGCCGCCTGATGCTCAGCATGCTGGTAGAGCACATGCCTGCCTGCCCACATGTTCTGAGCCAGTACGTTGATGCTTACCCTGCTGTTGCCTCACCGCTGGCCGGGCTAGCGACTTGCTGTCGCCAGCGAGTGGCGTGGCTTGCTGCCTGTGACGCTGGCCGCCCTCCGCTTGCAAGGCCACATGCCCATTTGCCGTGTGATCGAAACTGCATGCCCGCCACCCCGCTGCTGCCGCAGACGACGACATGCTGATTGGGCGGGCGCAGGGCAACGGCGGCAGCTTCATCTTCACTCGCGATACTGAATGGGAGGCTGCCCATCACTCAACGCAGCAGCAGCCGGAGCAGCAGCAGCCGCCGCGTGCGGCATGACTTGCTGGCAGCCACTTCTGCTGCTGGTGTCATAGTATTATTGTTTTGTTTGCTGAACCTCGACTTGGCATGTAGCTGTCTGCAGAGCAGTCTGTGGTTGGCATGCGGGCGGCGCCATCGGTCGGCCCGTCCAACGTGGCCGGCCGATGGCAGCCACACATGCCTCATCCAGCGCCGCACTGCACCAACCCTGAGCGATACAAACACGTGCTGGATCGTTCGCTAGAGGCCGAGCGCCTCTACATGAGCGGCGAGCGCAGACAAACTATGAGCGTGGACGTCCTCGTCGCTGGAGGCGGCCCGGCCGGCCTGGCCGCTGCGCACGCCATTCTACAAGCCAGGCAAGAGGCCGGCTGCGTTCGCAGCACCGCAGCTGCGACACGGTGGAGGGGCAGCCCGCCGCCACCCCGCCGCCGGCGGCGGCGCCACGGCGTGAGCCCTGCCAACCACACCGCCAGCCAGCCGCCCATCCATGTCCCTTCCTGCTGCAGGCCTGGCACCCGTGTGGCTGTGCTGGAGCGCTCCGAGCTACGCCCGCGTGGCGCTCAGTTTCTGATCCAGCCCAGTGGCGTACGTGCGCTAGAGGCCATCTCACCAGAGCTCAAGCAGGCGAGCGCTGTTTTTGAAAGCCATGGCAGCCCGGTTTGCCACATGTATCATCCTCCCTGTCTCGCCTACCTATGCTCTGAGGAACACTGGTCTGTCGCACCACCGACTGGCATGGGCCAGGACAGCATTGCCCCGCCAGCTGGCGCAGCCTGCCCACCACCTGCCGCCGCCCAGCCCCTGCCGGCTTGCGCCGCCCCCGCAGGCAGTGGCCCGGCACCATCTAGACCACCAGGTCACTCGTCGCTTCAGCCACACCGGCGAGGTGCTGTACTCTAGCGACAACGGCAGCCTGACTGCCGCCATCAGCGAGCGCGGGGAGCTCATCAGCCTGCCCTGGCACGTGCTGCAGCGCGAGCTGGCGGCCGCGCTGCCGCCGGGCGTGCTGCGCACCAGCCACCGCTTCGTGCGCTTCGCCGAAACCGCTGATGGAGTGGAGGCAGAGTTTGAGACGGCGGATGGAGGCACCATCACTGTTGAGGCCGGCCTACTCATCGGCTGCGACGGCTCGCAGAGCCCTGTGCGCCAGCAGCTCTTTGGGGACGGACCGCCCACCTTCCTGCGTGAGTGGGAGGGCAGAGCCAGTCTGCCAGCCATTGCTGAGGCTCTGAGGCTGCTTGTGCTCTCCTAGTGCTTGGGTGTTCAGCTCCCGTGATGGCAGGTGAAACACATGCTGCTGCCCACCCGCCCCACC
>VIYQ01000848.1:0-23330 GCA_009928355.1 Chlorella sp. CH2018
GTGGAGAGCTTCAGCCGCTGCAACCCATCGGCAACACGCTGTATGGATTGGCGCTGCTGGGGCTACAGCCGCGGGCAGCGCAGATGCAGCAGCTGTTCAGTGCTGTGGAGCAAGCGCTGGAGCAGCCGCTGCGCTCCGATGACTATGTGAATGTGACCCAGATACTGCTGGCCTGCGCTCAGTGGATGAATATTGAGACGCCGGCCGGCGAAGCACCAGCTCCAACTGAAAATCCGTTCCACCGCTACTACCCTGGCGCTGTCCTGGTGGACGCCCTGCTGTCGCGGGCAGCCGCGTGTGCAGCACTGAATGTCCATTCAGCATCGCAGATTGTGAACGCCTGCGGCCGCCTCCTGCACATGCCTACGCCAGAGCACTGGGCGTTGTTGCTGGCAGGTGGGCAGCGGCGCTGGCTGTTGGCAAAGCAACCAAACGGCCTGTGTGTGTCGCACAAAGGCAGCCTGCACGGTAGCACGTCCAACTGTGGTATGCATGTTCCCATTTGTTCTGTCTGCAGCCTTCAGTGGCAATGCAAAGCGCGCTACTTGCGCCGGCGCAAGCGCAATCTTGGTGAGGCCGTGCCCCTTGCAGTGCATTTAGGCAGTGCATACAGTCAACTGAATTCGAGGCCTGTGCTCAGCCCTGTGACCGAGCCCCTCACACGCTGCCCTACTTTGCTTTCAGATGGGCTGTGCTCAGCTGCACGTGGTCCCACCCACCAGCGCCATTGACGTTTGCCTGGCGACCCTGTCTAGAGCGGGTGTGCAAGACACCGCACGTGCGGCCGCCAACATGGCCTGGGCGCTCGCGGTGCTGCAGGTGAGGCTCTGTGTGGGGAAAGCAAGCATTGTGGCTGTGGCGCAACAGTTTGTTCCATCCTGCATGTGCCATTGCATCGGGGCTGCTCTGCTGATGCCGCACCGCTCCCCCTATTGGCGCTGCTATGCCACAGTAACAGTTTGTTGACCTGCTGTGCATGCCCTTTCTGCTCGCAGGCGTGCGACCTGCCCACCTGGCAGCGCCTGTTGGCAGTGGCTGCACACGAGGGTGCCTCCTTAGCTGATGTTGAGCACACGCAGCTCGCCCAGGCCCACCTCCTCATGCAGCTGCAGCATGGGGATAGCGTGCCCTGCCCGCCTGGGCTGCTGCAGCGCAGCCAAGTTGCGTGGCATGCTCAGCTGCTGGCCAGGCAGCGGAGGCAGCAGCAGATGCCGGGGCAGGCAGTAACCCAGTTTGAACGCCTGCTGACGGCTGCAGTGGCGCAGCTGGCAGGTGGGCATGCAGTGGAGGCAGGCCACATCGTGCACAGCAGCCAAGGCGAGCCCCTGCTGCAGGCAGACATTGCCCTGCCGCAGCTGCGTATAGCAGTGGAGGCGGATGGCCCCAGACACTTCATCCGCAATGCAGTTGGGCCAGACGGCCAGCCGCTGCTGGACGGCCCCACACAGGCACGCAACCGCTTGCTGCGGCACCACGGCTGGCACGTGGTGGGGTTGCCCTATTGGGTGTTTGATGCGGCATTGAAGACCAGTGACCCGCAAGCTGCCCTGCTCACGCACCTGCGGCAGCACACCGACCTGGTGCCCGCGATTGCTGAGCGGGCAGAGGCTGCGGCTGCCGCTGCCGATTGATTGAATACCACCTTTTTCATCTCCCTTCGTGTGTCCCTCAACACACCCTCGACATAGCACAACCGTTGCACTGCCTCCAGCTGCTGTTCACAAGCATTCCGTGGCCTTTCTTCATTGTTGATGTAAGTGAGCCGGCCTGGGGTTGCACATGGGTGAGTGGGTTCCCAATAGGGGCGGGCTGCAGCTGCAGCAATGCCAAGGCAGGACACGCAACACATCAAATCTCATCGGCACATTCGCACTAGGAAGCAGCTTCTTGCGTTGATAAACAGACCTCGGCTTGGATACGGGATAGCGGCATTGGCAGCACTCAGTATGACAGTTCAATGAAATGCACTCGACAACTACATGGCAAACGCGCTAATGACGCTCTTCAAAATGTGCAGAGGTGTGGGTGCACGCCGCTGCGCGCCTTGCGGCAGCGCTTCATGGCCCCTCCCGGCTGCCGCATGCTGACTGCACTGCCTCGCGCCCCTCTGCTTGCTTGCTCTCCAGCTGGGCGTGCAGCGCGGCCTGCTGCCCCTGTGCTTGCTGCGGGCCCCACTGCTGGGCACCCCGCATCACTGCCGGCTGGCTCGCGGCCTGCCCGCCCGCCGCCCCCTGGCTCTCCAGAGCGGCAATGCGCGCCTCTAGAGCAGCCTCCCTTGCGGCCAGTTGCTGCTCCAGCGCCGCCACTCGCGCTTCCATGGCTGTCTCCCTGGCCTCGATGGCAGCTTCAAGAGAATCGAGCTTCATGCGCTCTGCAAACGTCCACCACCTGCATTGTGAGTGGGAGGGGTTGCGGGCCGAGAGTGGGGCAGTTCAGCCGGATGCCGCGGCAGTGGGCTGCACAGGGCAAGGCACACTACACTGCACGGCATCGCATGTAGTGCTCGCACTGCGTGTCCGCATGCAGGTTCTGGCAGGGCAACGCAGCCAGGCAGCACACACAGCAGGTTGGACATCCCTATGCAGAGCCCCTCGGCACGCACAGCGTGAGCGCCACCGCAAGGCAAGTGCCGATGGCCTCCGGGCTCATCTCTCCAATCACGCTCTTGTCTGACAGCGAGGAGGTCTGGATGACCAGCCACTTGACCAGCTGCAGCCAGGAAACAAGGTACTGTGTGCAACAGTCACGCCAGCCAGTGGCAAGGGCTACGGAGAACCACCGGCTGCCCAGCACAGCTGCAAGTGCTGCCAATGGCAAGCCTGACGGCGGCCTTATGGAGGCACGGCATGCTGCGACCAGCTGCTTGTCAATGTTCAATGTTGGCCCACGCGGGGACCCATGCACGCCCCCCACCCCAACATCCCAGGGCAGCAGCGGCCTCACCGGCGCAATCTCCTTCCTAAACACCGTGAGCAGCACAACCGTGGCCACTGAGCCTCCCAGCGCAATGTTGCGGCCCGACAGCCAGCTGGCACCTGGATGCTGCGCTGCTGGGCTGCTGGGCTGCGCTACTGCCCCCTGACCTGGCTGCTGGGCTGCTGGGCTGCTGGGCTGCAACGATGCCGCCTTTGGCGCGCTGCTGCCGCCGCTGCCGCTATTGTCGTAGCCGCCGGACCGCCCACTACCATGCAGGGCGGCATTGCTGCTGGGTGATGCAGGTGCATGCTCTGCTACACTGCTGCTACCATTGCTGCTGCTGCTTCCAGAGGCTTTGCCATTGTAGGCTCCGCCCGTGCTGCCGCTACGGCTGCTGCGTGCGAGCGGCGGTGCATGCCGTCGCCGCTTCCAGGCCACAGGCGGTGTGAGAGACTTTGCCAGGGGCGTCCTGACCTGGCCTGGCCAGCTGTTTGTAGTCACGATGGACCTGCCTGCAGCAGGGGTGAATGGGGGCACAAGTGCACAAGTATCAGTTGGGTTGCTCTCAGCTTCGGCGGCAAGAGCGGTGGCCAGCGTTCGACTCGCATCCCCTTTCCGCGCCAGTCTACAACCGATCCCACGAGCTGCTGTGGTGCAATGAAACATTCTGGCGCGCCTGCAAGCCCCCGGAAAGCGGCGACGGCGTGGGTAGCCATCGGCCAGTGGCGTCTAGTGGCTGGGGCGCAGTTTGGAGCGCAGAATACGGTTGGAGAGTGCGTATGTGTGATCCGCCGCGCGTGGCGTCAAGCGCAGAAGCCTCCTGCTGTGCCGGCGGGAGCACAGCGTGCCGGCGGCATGCCGACAGCCAATGCTACCTGTTGAAATGATTCTTACAGTTGGGTATGAACGCATTCAGAGAGTTTCACAAGTTCAGCACTTGTTCTCTTGCACTCTGTCAGTCTGCCTGCCGCGGGGCATCCTAGGGCTGCCGCTGCACTCCCGGCAGCAGCGCGCTGAACACAATAGCTGCACATAGCGGGGAGGAGGGGGAGGTTGTGCTGAGCTACGAGACTTGATCTATTCACCGCTGCGTGCCGGTTCAATCACAAAGTGACAGGACGGCATGAAGAGCTAACTCAGAATAACAACACGTCTGCCCACTTCCCATGCATCCACACAGGCTTCCTCACCAGCCAGGGGGCAGCGCTGGGTGTGCTCCTGGTAAGCAGTGGCGGGGATGTAGCGCGCGCAGCCAAAGCAGCGCACGTGCAGCACACCGCCCAGCGGCATGCAGAGGGGCGCCTCTGCAGCGGCGGGCAGAGCTGGGGCGGCGGGCGGCGGTGCCGCCCGGCTGGGCCCTGCTGCTGCTTGCACCCGCGGCTGTGCCTTCGGCTTAGCTGTCGAGGCGGACGGGCGGGAGCTGCTAGCAGCGGCACGGGCAGGCGCAGTGGATGGAGCTGGCAGCCGGGTGACAGGCTGCAGAGCCGCTGCATGGGGCGGGGCCGCCGCCGCCTGTGGGGCTGCGGCAAATGCTGCCGCGGCTGCTGCTGTGCCTGCATCAGCTGGGATGGCGCCCCACAGCCAGCGCACGGCCATGGGGGACGCCACCTTGGTGCACTTGAGCTGGTGCTGCTGCACCAGCCAGTTCTGGGCCATCCTGCGGCGGCAGGAGGGTGGGCGGCGTACTGAGCACTGCTGCGGCAGCAGCTTGCCATCCATCTCTTCTGCTCAGCAGCAACGCCTTGCATGCTTCTTAACGTCCAACGCTCCCCATGCGCCAACCAAACTAATCCCAGATCCTCACTGCAGTGCGGCCTTCGGGATGTGCTTTTCAGCATCCCATCTGTCGCACGCTTCGTGGCTGGCCAGGGAGTGGGGCTGAGACTGCGGGCAGGGCGGGACACCGTGGGGGTGGGGGCAGGGGTTGTGTGTCGACAGGCCGGGCTTCACATGCCACCATGTAAGGCGGTACGCCAGCTGGCGCATGGCAGCAACCACAGCATCCATGGCTTCCAGGCCTCTCACCTCCAGCCAAGACAGGAAGCGGCAGGCCACATCTGTTGGCTGGGATCCTGGCTGCCCTGCTGCCTGCTGCTCTGCCGCACTTGGGCTCACTGTAGCGCAAGCACTGGTGCCGCTGCCATCAGGCTGTGCAGGCGCTGGCCGGTGCATGTTGGTGGCAGCAGGTGCGGGTGAGGGATGCAGTGCCTGGCTGGGCAGCAGAGGCACGGGGATGCCCGCGCGGGACGGCGGCAGCAGAGGCGCTGGGATGCCCGTGCAAGGCGGTGGCAGCAGAGGGGCTGGGATGCCCGCGCAAGTCGGCGGCAGCAGAGGCGCGGGGATGCCCGCGCAAGGCGGTGGCAGCAGAGGGGCTGGGATGCCCGCGCAAGGCGGCGACAGCAGAGGCGCGGGGATGCCCGCGCGAGACGGCGGCAGCAGAGGCACCGGGATGCCCGCGCAAGGCGGCGGCAGCACCGGCAGCGGCGGCGACAGCCGAGGGCGCTTGGGCGCCTGCTGCTGCCCGTCCGGCACCGGGCGTGGCTGCGGCACCACCAGCTGCTGTGATGCCACCTGATGCTGCGTGCGGGGCTGGATTGCAGGCTGCTCGCGCGGCTGCTGAAGCTGCAGCCGCAGGTCCTGCCCAGAGAGGCCTGGCTGCCATGCAGGGCGGGGTGGCGGCTGCAGCTGCGGCGCTCCTCCCTGCCGGGCTGGCTGCCCGTCGCTGCTTGGCTGCAGCTGGCTGTCTAGCGCTGCCGGAAACAAGGGCTGGGATGCCACAGCGCTGCCGCCCAGGAGCGCCTGGCCATTGCTGTCCCCAGTGAATGCGAGCGCTGCTGCGACGGCAGCGGCGGTGAGCGGCAGGGGCGGCGGGGACTTCTGCCCGTGCTGCAGGGGCTGCTGCACCTGCTGCGGTGGCGGCTGCTCTGCAGTGTCCTGCTGCGCCCAGGAGGCAGGGAGTCCGCTTGGGGCGGGCTACTGCTCCTTGGGGGCCGGCCCTACGGCCTGCAGCTGCCTCTGCAGCAGTTGCTTGGTCCTCATGACCGAGAGGGCTTGTGGCTCGGCTGGGAAGGCGTGGGCTGGCCGCCTTCGGCTGGTTTGAACGCTGGCAAGCTCAGAGGGGGCTAGAACTGGGCTAACGAGGCAGCAGGACGTGATGTGAGCGACGATGGGAGAGGAAATGGAGGAGCAGCAGTTGGTCATCACTCGCGGCCAGCTTTCCAGCCAGCGGCCGCCGCCGCCCATGCGGCCCCGCCCACGTCAAGGTGCCAGACTGCTCAACATGCTCTTGCCATTGCGAATAGCGCTGCTGCCGTGTTCAAGGGTGTCAACCATTGACCGTGTTTATACAAAGCATGATGCACAAAAAGAAACAAGTCAGAGCCGAGCCATGCGCTGCCATGCCGAAGCGAAATGCCGCTCCCGCCATGTCTGCGCTACGTCGTTCGGCAAAAGCACTGCCCGCTGCCAGCTGCGCTAGTCCAGCTCCTTGTTGCAGCAGGGGCAGGCGGGTGGGCGGCTGTAGTCTGTGCTGGACAGCAGCCAGCGGTCGATGCATTCCAGGTGGAAGCGGTGCCCGCACTTGAGCACCCGCAGCACATCGTCTGCAGGCACGGGGGGCCAGGGCAGCGGCAGCAGCAGGAATTGGCGATACCACCCGCCTTGACCACTTGCGGATGTGCGCTGGCTTCATGTTGATGTCCTGGCCCCACATGAGCGCGGTCGCTGCACAGCCCCTGCAGCAGATGATGCGCGAAGCGGAGGCCACCACTTCCCCACAGCTCAACGCAACGCCTGCCCGCGCTGCGCACCTGCCGCATAGTCGTCACAGCAGATGATGCATGAAGCAGCTGTGGAGCCGCCAGAACTGGCGCCCTCGCTCAGCGCCGCAACAAGTTCCGGCTTTTCGAGGCACTCCCGGCACTCCAGGCCCCGCTTCTGCAAAGGTGAAGCAGGGTGAAGGCAGCATTGGGCTCACGGCAGTTTCCCTAGGCGCTCACAGCACTGGCTGGAGCGCTGCCTCCTGCTATAAATTCAGCCTCCATCAGCTGGGCATCACATACGGAACTGCAACCCGCCTCCAGCAGCAGCTTTGCCTCTGCATCCAACAGAGCCTCCCTCCGGCCCCTGCCGGTGGCACAAGTGTCTCAAACGTGAAAGCCACCCACCTCCAGCAGGCGCTTCAGCTCCGCAACCGACAGCCGCTCCAGCTCCTCGCGGCTGCGGTACACCTCCACTGGCAGCGACTGCAGCGGCGGGGCGGGACCGTTGGATGAATGGCGGTTATCGCAGCAGGACAGCAGCGCTACAATGGGGCAGGGCGCCAAGGGCGTTCCCACAATCTACCGTGACAGCAACAGAAACCCAGCGCCGCCCACCGTGGTGCAAAGCACATGCACTCGCACCCACCTGCATCAGCTTGGCCACCCGCTCCAGGCGCTCAGACTTGCTACGGGTGGGCCCGCGCCGCGCCTCCCGCCCCGTGCCGCCGCCCCCCTGCTCGTCCCAGCCGCCAAAGAAGCCCTCAAACAGCATGCGACGCAGGGTGGGCGCCAGGCCGTGCCGCCGAGCCTGCAGGCAGGGAGTTGGGGCAATCCGTCAATGTCGTGCTGGGTTGGTGGTGGTTCGCGGCGAGGTGACCAGAAGCGCATGTAGATGGCAGGGCATGCATGGTTGCATTCAGGCTGGCGATTGGCAGCCGTTGAGCGCCACACGCAAGCAGCCTACAAGCCAGCAGAGCAGCCGCACAAACTGCGACAAGCCGCCACAAGTACAGGCGTACATAGTCCACACGTGCTGTGGCTGCACAAGCCGCGACAAGCCACCACATATGGAAGGACACACCCTCACCGCAAAGAACAGCTTGAGCAGCACCACCACAATTGCCGCTGTAACTATCATGGTGGTCATGGATTGCAGCACCGCGCTGACCAGCGCCGCACCGCCGCTGCCGCCCGCCGCTGCGGCAGCACCGGCACCTGCCGCCCCAGCCGCGCCTGCACCCGTGGCCCCGCTGCCGCTGCTGCTTCCGCTGCTGGCGGCGTGTGAGACCTGCCGCCGCCAGGTCTGGGTGGCTGGGTCGTACACCCACGTCACGCCGCCGCCAAACCCAAACTGCGGGGTAGTGGCGGTGGTGCAGAGGGAGGTTGGGCGGGGTAGCCAACACGCAGGTGAGCAATGGCTGCAAGCTTTGAAAGCACCGGCGTCCAGTGTACACCGGCGATGGCATCATCCCAGGGGGCTGCACCTGTGCTGTGCCGGGCACTCACCAGCAGGCTGAGCAGGCTGAGGGGCAGGCCCAGCAGCCCGCTGCCCAGCAGCGGCAGCAGCAGCGGCGCCAGGGTGATGAGCGGGCCGATGTACCACCGGTTCTGCTGCCCAAAGCCGCCCCAGAAGATCAGCACCATGACAGCACTTGATCGAAAGCTCTCACTGCATCAATGGGGAGGGGGGAACGAAGGGGGCCAGCCACGTTGCGGCAAAACTCGCAGGCGGCAGCGGCAGCGGCGGTGCGGTGACTGCAAGGTGGTTCTGGGGCTTTGGCGCCGCGCTGACTACCTTGATTGCTACTGATGTATGCAGTTCCAGGCGTGGCGAGGCTGCAGGAGGTGCAGAGAAGGGTCGCCGCGAGGGCTTGCGCAGGTCTGGCTTCCAGGCAGCGCACCGGCTAGCGCAATGGATTGCAGGTGGTTGCCAAAGCGCAATGAGCACGCCGTGAAGCCCCGCAGTGCCTTGCAGCTAAACCCTCGCGGACCATCTCCTAATGCAGGGGCAGGCAGGAGCTGATCATGGCGCCACAGGCCCTCTGAGATACTGCTCAGTGTATCAACCAGGTCGGGGCCGCACCTGGAGGCTGCAGTCGCCGTCGCCTCTCGGCCTGGCTCGCAGGAGCGCCTGGGCAGGCTGCAAGTGCGCCAGACCCCGTCGATCAGTTCTTCATGACTTTCGATCGATCCGCGGCGGCCTAACCAAGCGGCCAGTCGTGGAACGGCAGTAGCGAGGCCTGCTGGAGCGCGCGGACAGGCCATGAGTGGCATCGATCATTTGCTGCAGGCAAGCGCAGTGCATAGCTCGATGCCCCTGTCTCTGTCCACCTCTGGCAGTTGGCGGCGCCGCCGCCTGCCGCCACGGCGCCTCACACGCTCGACGCTCCCCCCGCCCCTCCTCTGCCACAGCGCCTGCGCAAGCAGCGCGAGGAGGGCCGCAAGCGTGATGGCGAGCAGCAGGTGGCGCGCTTCCTGGCCACCAAGCTGTCGTGGCGCGGCTCCTACCGCCGCCTGCTGTGCATCACGCCCACCCACGTCCTCACGGTGCGGCGGCCGGCAGGCCTTCAACCGGGGCTCCTTGCATTTGGCTGTGTCGCCTGACACCCAAACTTGCTGCTAAGGCCTGCGGCTGCTTCGAGACTGCTGTGCATGTGCTGAGGGCTGCAGCAGCAGGGGCTGCCGCTCTCCCCGCTGCTGTGCCTGGCTGCTGTGGATGGGCACGAATGTCGCTCGCGGCAGGCAGCTGCGCACCCCTCCACTGAATCACACTCTGCCACTTGATCGACAGAGTGCCGTCCCCCTTTTACAAACGTGCAGCTGTACCCCGACACCCTGGCGGTGACCAACAGCTGGGCATACGCGGGTGACCATGACCTGGCAGGCATCGAGGTCAGAGAAGGAGCTGCTGCTGCAAAGGATGATTCTGCTGCTGCTGTGGGCGTGGTACCCACCAGTTGGCAGCACGTATTCATGCGCGGCAGCCGCGTTGCACAGCTGCTCCTCAGGCCGCACAGTGCAGCAGCAGCGTCTATGCCAGGCCATGCAGCGCAGCAGCAGCGTCCATTGCACGCAAGCATGCGCCCCCCACCACCTCGATCATGCCCCGCAGGTGGGCGCCGACCATGCTGAGGGCGGCCTGGTCACCTTCCACTTCCGGCGCGACAAAAAGGTGGGGGGCGGGCGGTGCTGTTGCAGGACAGCATGGGCGCAGCTGCTAGTGAAGCGCTTGATCTGCATTGAAGGGTTTGAAGTGTGCAATTGGCCATGTTCTTCGGGGGCATGTCAGTGGGATGCCAGGCCACAAGATGGTCTGTTGGCCGCTCTACCCCCAACGCCGACTGCAGGGCCTGGCCAAAGACGCCAAGTTTGCATGCCGCGAGCGGGCGGGTCTGCTGGCTGCCCTGTATCGCGGGGTGGAGCTTGCGGTGGCGCGCGGCAGCAGCGGGCTGGGGCCCACCATACTGGGGTGAGCTGAGTGGGTAATGGAGTGAAGTCGGCTGGGGAGAGGGTGGGATGTACTTGGCGGTTCAAGCTGCCCCGCTGTGCTGCCACTGCTGCTGTACTGCCTGCCGGACCTTCTCCTGCACCCATGCGCAGGCCCACAGAGCAGTTCAGCTGCCACAAGCTGCGCCGCGGGCGCTGGCAGCCCGCTGTGCTGCGCATAACCGCGCATGCAGGTGCGGGGCATCAACAGCAGGTTCCCCAGGCTCCATGCCGGCATTTATTGCCTGCCTGAACCATGGCCGCAGCTGCATGTGCCTGCTTGCAAGTGTACAACTTGTTGGATCACTGTTGATTTGCAGTTGAGCGGCTAGACCCCGGAACCGGCCTGGTCAAGTGGCGGCTGGAGTACCGGCACATGGCTTCGCCCGCAGGTGCAGGCGTGGGCTGGCAAGGGAGTGGTGGCAGGTGCCTCCTGTGGTCACCACTTCTCATTGCTATCTGGCCGCAACTGGGTGTGCGCATCCTGTGCCTGCTGCAGCTTGGCATGCTCCCCCGCACAGCATGCTTGCGCGCAGTCGCAGCTTGGCGCCCCACCACCTTACCTGTCCTCGTGCGCCCTCCTTCATTGCTGCAGCCCGGCTGCTGGCCCCAGACGAGGGGCAGCCGGCGGGCCAGGGCGCCTTTGCTCTGTTTGGCAAGACGGGCCGCTCGCCGCGCGTCTACTGCTGCGCCGGCAGGGAGGCAGTGCTCAAGGCCCTCCAGGTGCAGTCTGCGCTTTTTGTACTGAAGCGTGCAAATCAAGTGCAAATCGAGCGGTGTGCAGGCTGTTGTGTTCACACTGCGCCTGGCTGCGTTGCATGGGGCAGAGTGCGCATTGTCGGGGCACAGTCGGTGATCCAGCAGTCCTGCTGGACCATGCTAGCCTTGCCGGGTCGGCCAGCCTCAGCTGCCCTCTGGCTGCCACTCCTGCCCTTCCCGCTGCCACTCCTGCCCTTCCCGCAGGCCGCCGCCCTTCGCAAGCAAGGCATCACTCTGGCGGTGGACTCCAATGCCGCGCTGGACGGCGCGCAGCTGCTGGCGGCGGTTGCGGCAGCGGAGCGGGAGCGTGCAGCCACCGCGGCGGACGCGCCGCTGGGCGAGTGGGAGGTGCTGAAAGTGCGCGACCTGGATGCAGGTGGGGATAGGGGAATTGCAATTGACAAAATGGTGCATGGCACATTGACGGGGAGAGGGTAGAGGTGCAGGCTTCAAGTTGCAGCGGCTGGGTTGGGCCTGTGCAACCACGACGCGTCGCAATGAATCCATTGCACTGCACTGCAGTGCGCTGTGCCTGGCATCCTAGCAATCACCAACTGCTCTTCACCCTCCTCCACCTTGCCCCCAGGCGACCTGGCAGCCTCCCGCGTGGCTGCAGACGTGGGCGGCTGGAGCGGCGTGGCGCAGCGCCGCCTGGTGCTCACTCACAAAGGCCTGCTGGAGCGCCGGCCTGGAGACTACGAGGTAGGGCGTGCAGTCGTGTTGGCAGGCGCATCTCAGTCAGCAAATGCAGTGGAGTTGGGGAGCGCGGTTTGTTGCCATGCTCAGCCCCTGAACTGTCGACCAGCCCACCGCTGCCGGCTCTACGGCACGTGCCGCGGCTGCCTGCCTGCTGCTTGCATTACATGCAGAGCAGGATTCGTGCTCTGCTGAGGGGCCCTTGGGAGTGCCCTTGTGGCTCGTAGGTGGCTGAGTGGCGCCAGCTGGCAGCTGTTGCTGCGCTGGTACGCTTTGCTGAGGACCCTCAGTGGCTGGCGGTGGAGTGGGCTGACGGCACGCCTGCTGCCACCTTCGTCACTCCTGCCAGGTGCGGAACTCCGCTGCCCAGGCTTGCCGGATCCTTGGCTGCCGGCCTTGGCCGCTCGCATGCCATTGGAAAGCCCACTCGTGCCTCAGCACCCACCTGCCTGCCATGCACCCGCCACACCCCCCACACCCTCGTAAGCAGGGACGCGCTGCTGGCTGCTCTGCTGGACGCCGCACAGACGGCGGCAGGCCGGCCCATTCCAGTGCTGTGCCAGCCCACCGCTGCCGGGGAGCCCATTGTCACTCAGCGAGGCCAGGCGCTGGCTGCGCCCGCCATTGCTGCAGGTGTGCACCTGCACTGGGTGGGGCGGTTGATGGTGGGGTGGTTGAGGGTGGGGCGGTTGATGGCGTGTGCGGTCAGCACTCGGCGTTGCGCGATGCGATTTGCAGCAGCGGCTGCCCTGGGCACATCGCATGACGAGCGGAATGTTGTCGGTGTCCTTGTCATTGTTCCCCACTCGATTTTGGTCCAGCTGATCTTTTGCCGGAGACAGCTAGATGATGCTGAGCTAGAGAGGCAGCAGCTGTGCCTGGGGCCACCAAGGCTCACCGACATGCCACTGACCGGCCGCTCCAACTCCCCGCTTTCCTGCCTGCAGACACTGAGCTGGACAAGCTGTGCCTGCACCAGCTGAACTCCGCAGCCAAAGACTTCATGTCTGCCGGTGGTGGGGCCACCTCCCTGGCATCACTAGCACTGGCTGGCCTCACAGCTGCCTCCGCCGCAGCCACGGCAGCAGGCGTGGGTGGCAGTGAGGGTGCCCCACTGCTGGCTGGCGTAAGCGAGGGGCCCGGCAGTGAGGCAGCGGCTGATGCGGCAGGTGGCAGCAAGGCATCGCCTCATGCAGCAGACGCCGGCAGCAGTGGCGGCAGCGCGGCAGGGCTGTTTGCTGCGGGTCGCAGTGGCTTCATGCAGCGCGCGTTTGTGCGGCAGACTGCAGCGCCGCATGCCGTCGGCAGCAGCGGCAGCGATGGCAGCGGCCCCGGCTCGGAGCAGGCGTGGGCGCTGTTCCAGCAGAGAACTCGGGAGTTTAACGCCTGTGTGGCCTATGCCGGTCTCTCCGCTGGTGAGTGGGCGATTGCAGGGGGGCAGCGATGGCTCTGAAGTGAACTTGAGGAGGGCTTGGTGGGGTGGATGCACCAGCTGCTGGGAGACTGCGCATACTCCAACATCAGGGAGGCTTGATCCAACACCAGGGGAGGCTGCGGAATGACCCTAAAACGGCTGAGAAATGCTCCATCGCAGGCTGCAAGGTGGACGAGGCAGTGATCATGGCGCTGCTGGCGCACCTGCCCCGCCAGCAGGCCGCAGGTTGGTTGACGCCTGGGCAGGAAGGAGCTTGCGCTTGTGGCCGCAGCAATGCTGCGTCATGTCTTGCGCGGTGCAAAGATCATCATTCATCTGCTGCGGCTGCCCTGCCTCTCCGTCTCGCAGCCGGGCAGCATGGGCTAGGCATGGATGAAGCGCGCCTGGCGATTGCAGCCCTACAGTGCCTGCAGCGCCTGTCCGGCGCCACTGTGCTGGCCAGCGGCCGCTCCGGCAGTGCGGCGGTGGGCATGTCTCAGGTTGGTTGGTTTGCAGTCGGCTGGGGCACTGGCAGCAGGCTCTGCAAACGCCTGAAGCCGCATCGGGCATGTGGATTGGTCGCTGCGCCGTGGCAAGCAAAGCCGCAGGGCCTTCCATCGCTGAACATAGCACCCTTTCCTGCCACTCCCCAACCCCCACAGATCATCGGGGCGGCGGGCGGCGCCGGCCGCATCTTTGCCGCCCTCATGTCGGGCCATGACCATGTGGCAGCTGAGGCTGCCCGCCTGCTGCTGCGCTTCTTTGCTCCGGCTGCCGCCCGGGCCGGCATGGGACCCTGGGCGGGCGAGGCTGGGGTGGGCAGTGCGGCAGTGCCACTGGGGGAACCCAACGAAGAGGAGGCGGCGGCAGCACATGCAGCCAAGTCAGTGTGTTTCATCTCACAGACCAGGCAAGCGGGTTGCGAGGGACACTGCTGGTGGATCCATGTGGGGCATTCATCTTGCAACGGCGTTGCTGCAACGTCCAGGCATGCAGCGCCAGTGCTGTCTGCTTCAACCCGTCTCTATCCCTGCTTGCACCACAGGTGCGCCGCACTGGTGCGTGTGCTGCGGCAGTCACGCGGCGCGCCGCTGCTCAGCATGGCCGTGGCCGAGGCCATGGCAGCAGTGGTGTGCGAGCCCGGCAGCCGCACCACTGACCAGGCGACGCTAGAGGCACTGCTGCAGGCAAGCATGCGGCATTGTTCGGTCACATGCTTCACTTGACCTGTCGCCCAGCACACACCAGCAGCCTGCATGCCTCAGACTCATCTCAATGTTGCCACCCCCGCCCTCCTGCAGAAGACAGCCGCGCTGGGCCGCCCGCTGTTCACGCTCTTCTCACACCCAGCGCCCCGCGTGGCGCACGCTGCAGCGCTGCTCATGCGGGCTGTGGCAGAGGGAGGCGCAGAGGCGGCACAGCCCATGAGAGAAGTCGCGCTGACTGGTGCGGCTGGTGGGCCGGCTGGGGGGCTTGCTTGGCCTGCCGTTGGCTGGCCAGCAGGCATCACGTTTTCAGCCATCATGACACTGCAAAGCAATGCATTCACCGCCATGAGGTATCCATCCTGCTGCGCCCAACGTTTCTCTCTTCGTGCAGAGGGAGCCATCCTGCAGCACCTGCTGAGCGCGCTGAGCGGGCGGGGCGACGGGCACAGCGCACTCAGCAGGGACCTCGTGGCGCTGTGGGCAGATGAGTATGCTCCAGCCCTGGCCCTGCTGAAGCGTGTCTTCCCGCCTGGGCTAATCCGCTACTTAAACCAGCGGAAGCAGCAGTCAGCGGCAGTGACAGCCTCTCCTGCTGCTGTGGCCACGGCGGCAGCGGCGCCGCCAGCGCATGGCACCGCAGCGCAGCAGCCTGCTGCTGATGGCGCAGCAGGCCGAGCGGTCGCAGCAGCGCAGCAGCAGCAGCAGCAGCCCGCCCAGCATCCGCAGGCTGGGGAAGGACAGCAGGGCGCAGCGTCTGCCCTGGCTGCCACCCAGCAGCTGGTGGCTGCGGCCTCTGCTGCCCCTGGGCCATCTGCCGACCCCCTGCAGCAGCTGACACAGAATGGCGCGCAGCAGCAGCAGCAGCAGCAGCAGCAGGCGAGGGTGGATGCCTCACCATTGGAGCCGCGCTACATGTCGCCGCCTCCAAACCGGCCAGGCAAGTGGTGTGCGGGAGGCTGAGGCGTGTGGCCGCCATGTGCTGCCGGCCACTGCAATTTGCGGTGCCGCTGTGCGGCCGGTGGTGCGTACCCTGCAGCCGTGTTGCGGCGCACTTGGCTAACCCGGTCACATGTGTTTCGCTCTTGCAGGCACGCTGAAGGGCAACTGGGAGGCCTTCTGGACGGCTGTGGGGCGCGACCACGCCCATGCAGCCCTCATTTGGAATGAAGGCACGCGAGCTGAGCTGCGGGAGGCGCTGCAGGTGAGGGTGTGTGGTCATGCAGTGCAGCGGTGGCACCTCTTTCGGAAGACGTTCTACCCTGCTGATCTGCACCAACCGGTGCTGCCGTATGCTTAGCAGCAGTCTACTTGCGGCACTCGGCTTGCAAGGAGAATCTGCCGGCTTCCGTGCCTCCTGCCGCAGGGTGAGGAGGGCGCGCTGCGGCTGGCGCGCCTGCGGGCGGCTGGTGCTGAGGCGGGCGGTGCCACGCTTGCATGGAACCATGGGGAGTTCCGTGTGGCATACCCCTCTCTTAGGTGGGCACTTTTTTGCCGATTGCTGATGGATGGATGTGTGTTGAATGTGTGTGTTTTCAGGTCGTGGCCTGCATTGGGCCATGCGGGACCAGGCCAGCAAATGCGCATCGGATGCCGCTTCAACTCCCACCGTGTGCCTGGCTCACAAACTCCAGTTGTGGGCACCTCACTCCATCCGATGCATCGCCAACCCGCCTCTTGCACCCACTTCCGTCCTCCCCCCTTGCAGCAAGCACCTGTGCATCGGCGGCATCTTCATTCGCCTGCTGCTGGAGGCCCCTCAAGCCAAAGCGGGCACAGCAGGTGCAGGCCAGAAGAGCGTGGTGGAGCGGCTGCCCGCACCCAAGGAGTTCTTCGCGGCAGCACACCACCGCCTGCTGTGCCTGGGAGATGCTTCCCTGCTGGGATCACCAACTGCCGGCCTGGGCGGCGCAGCAGCGGCGGCCAGCGGCAGCAGCTACGGCTGGGCTGCACCCAGCGGCATCGCGGGAGCCGCAGGCGTGCTGCGGGGCGACGCAGAGGGGGACCGTGAGCTGTGTGTGCGAGCCATGGCAGCAGCATACAACGTGCACGCTGGGTTGATTGGGCCAGTGGAGGGCATTCCCCACCTGGTGTCTTTGCTGGACGCCACTCCCAGCCGCGCGCTGCGGCAGCACTTGCTGCTGCTGCTCGAGGCCCTGGTGTCCCCCAGCTGCCTGGCTGCTTCTGCTGGTACTGCCACCTCAGCAGACGGCACTGTGGCAGCCCTCGCGCCGCCACCCCCAGCTGGCCAGGAGGCCGCAGCACGGGCGGCTCATGCCAATGCAGTGGCCCTGCTGGAGGCTGGTGGCGTGCAGCTGATGGTGGATCTTGTGACAGGTGGGCTGGCAGGGCGATTGGTGTGTGCGCTCATGCAGCGGGGAAATGCGGCTTGACCACAAGTGCCTGGTGCTCTGCTGCATGAGCGCTTCAGGTGCATGGCATGCCTGTTCCAACTTGCCGCTACCACCCTCCCCCTGCCGCAGCGGCCCATGAGGCCTCCGACCGACCGGTGGTTGCTCTGCAGACCAACCTGATTGCCGCCAGCAGCCATGCTGAGGAGGCACGAGAGTGGTACTACTGGCAGCTGCAGGCAGCGGGCAGCACAGCAGCAGCAGGGGCCGCGGGGCAGCCGCAGGCTGGCACAGAGGAGGGGCGTGTGGGGCCAGTCAACAAAGCGGAGATTCGCCATCTGCACAGGTGCGTTTGGCCAGCTTTTGCTGCCTGAAGCTTGACCGTCTAGGCGGGTAAATCAAGCTGCCAGCCCAGCTGCTGCCCGGGCCAGTGCTGCGCCTATTGCAAGCCTCACGATAAGTCGGGCGCACAGCATGCAACCCGCTGAACCACAGGCACCCACCCCACCTGCCCATGCAGCTCTGGCACAGTGGGTGGCGCCACCTACTGCTGGGCAGCGGGCATGCCAGAGCCGTTGCCGCTGGCCGCCATCCGCGAGCTGCGGTGGTGGGTGGCGCACCGCCAAGGACCCCTCACACCGTTCCAGGCGGCGGCGGCGGCGCTGCGGGTGCTGCAGGCACTGGCCGACCAGCAGCCGGCAGGTGGGTGCTGTGCTTGGGGCGAAGGCTTGGACATGCATGCCCTGCCGTGAGTTCAGCCGCAGACATGAGCTGTGGGCAGACATGAGCTGTTAGTTAGCTGTGGGCAGACAATGAGCTGTCGGCCGGCCCTGCCCACGTTTCAGTGTGGATCATGTGTGTCCTTTGTCTCTGTGTTTGTGCAGTGGACGCCCACGGCGAGGTGCTGTTCCCGCTGCCGCTCGCGCACCGCCTCATGGCCTCCCCCGCCTGCCTGCCGCACCTGGCCCAGGTGGGTGCTGCACCCAGTGCGCTACTCGTGGCAGCACTCCGCACCACGGTTGTCAAAGTTCGTGCCTGTGCATCTGGATGCGCACACCGTGCACACTGGCCTGGGCTACAAGCCTTCAATTCACATCGCTTGCCGCTCAAGCTGCCCCTCGCCTCTCTCATGTGAAGGTGGTGCTGACTGGAGAGCCAGCGCTGGTGTCCGCTGCCTGCACCCTGCTCCTCACGGTGCTGCGCCACAACACAGGCAAGGCTCCAGAGGGAACTGAGGCTTGCTGGCTGAGGCAGGCATGAAATGCCTTGATATGAAGGGGCGGAGGGCAGCCGCCAGCGGAAGTGCACTACCTGTGGCGTCGCCAGCCTACGATCTGCTGAATGCGTCATTTCGCCATGTACTGCAGACGGCCTTGCGGTGCTGTACCGTACGGGCATCCAGTTTTTCTTGCTAGCATACTGCGGCAGCAACCTGCGGGAAGCAGGCCAACTGCTCAAGGTGCGCTGTTATGGGCGGACCGGCTCTCATTGGCTGCAACCTTCAAGGCTGTCGCCCTGCGTTGCAACGACTCCATGCAGCTGCCAGCCATGAGCATGACCACATGGCCACTGCTTAGCTGTTCAGCTGTTCAGCCTCCCTGAAATGCCGGTTAATGCCAGCTGTTCAGCTTAGCTGTTCAGCCTCCCTGAAATGCCGGTTAATGCCAACTTGCGTTTCATGCAGGCCTGCCACCTCAGCAGTGCCAGCGCGGATGCCGTGGCTGCTGCCGCGGCCGGGCGCCCGCTGGCGCAGCGAAGCATCCTTGGAGGCCTGCTGCCAGGTGGGTTGGTGGGGTGGGTGTTTCGTTGCTTGGCCCCAGGCACTGCTGGGTGTTTGTGCGGGCTGTCTGGCATGCTGGGCAGGGGAAGGCTGTGGGCGGCATGGGGCGCAAAGTGGAGCTCGGAGCAACGGACGCCTTCCCATCACCGCCCGCAGAGTCGCTGCTGCACATCCTGGAGAGCTACGGGCCCGACCAGTTTGCGGCAGCCCTTGTGGGCGACTCAGGTGAGCTTGGCCCCTGTATCCAACTGCATTAGCCAAACGAGTGCATTGCAGCTGCATTCAGTACTAGTGCATTGCAAGTGTTTGCAGCTGCTGGGAGTGCCGCATCGGGGGACTGCCCGCATGGCATGGCAAGGCAAACGCGTGTTAGCAGCAGACTGCCAAGCGTATGCCCACTGCTGCCATCCGCGCTGCAGACACCCCCGAGCTGATCTGGACGCACCGCATGCGCCTGGAGCGGCTGGTGCCCCAGGCAAGATCAGTATGCTTGCGGGGCCAGCATTGCGTCTCTGGCACAGCACAGCACAAAGCACAGGAATCAGTCTGCACCCCGGTGCCGCCGTTCTGGTTCCGCAGCAGGCGCCACACACAGGCCCATGTGCCACCCTATTGTCGTGCAGATGCTTCGCCACCTAGGCGACTTCCCGCGCCGCCTGCGCGAGTGCAGCCACGCGGTTTATGAATACACGCCCTGCCCCCCCGTGGGCTACCCCGAGATCGAGGTGGGCGCTGCTCAGTCGTCTGCTACTGGGGGCCAGCAGCCAGGGTGCAGCACTGCCGCTGCCAGTCGTGTGCAGCGCTGCTGTGACGGTTGCATTTTGCACGATGAACGAGCAGGCACCTTGTCCGTGGGCTAGTACGACCTGCCCACGACCTGCCCACGCCACGACCTGCGCCCCACTTGGCTGCTGCAGGGCGAGGTGTTCTGCCACCAATATACCCTGACGCATCCCACCCCGCTGCCACACCTGTGCCACCGTAACCGTGTGCATGCAACCTGCCTGTTTGCCTGCGCAGGGCGAGGTGTTCTGCCACCGCTACTACTTGAAGCACCTGTGCGACGAGCAGCGGCACTCGGGCTGGCCACTGGCCGACCACGTGCAGCTGCTGCAGGCAAGCCGGGAATGTGCACGCTGCTGTGTGGCTGCGGCCTCTCTGCGTTGGGCACATTTACCAGGTTGAACAGGACCCAGTACACGCTCTCTGGTGGCATGCAAACGCGTGCACATCAAGCGGCTCACAGTCTGCCGCTGCGCAGAACTGGTGGGTGCCAGCTGCCCTGCCACCAATCCATCGCTGGCCTTCCGTGCCACCCTTGTCTGCGCAGTCCCTGCTGGATGCCTGGCGCGCCGAGCTGGCCCGCCAGCCGCTGTCCATGAGCGAGAGCGAGGCGTGCGGGGTGCTGGGCATCACGCCGCAGCCCAACGGCGTCGTGCCCGAAGAGGAGCTCAAGGCTGCGTACCGCAGGCGAGAATGGTTTTGAAATGCTGATAATGATTGCTGCATCTCCAGCAGGCTGCACTGGGGTGCCACTCCTGATTGTTTTGCACGCGTCTGCACCGTTTCAAGTTGCCAAGGCTGCAACTCTGTCCTGCAGGCTGGCGCGGCTGTACCACCCGGACAAGAACCCCGCGGGGCGAGACAAGTTTGTGGGCATCCAGGCAAGGCGGCCTGCTGCTCGCTCTGGTCGGCACCTGGCGTGCCTGCCATGCCCACGCTGCCCAGTGCCGGCCTGGCGCCTTGCGGATGCTTTTAGCAGCTTGCTTGCTGACCTGGACACCTGGCCCCCTCCCTCCCTGCTCTCCACAGGCCGCCTACGAGCGGCTGCAAGCCGGTGCAGCGGGCGGCCAGGGCCCGCAGCCCTGGCGCCTGCTGCTGCTGCTGCGCGCGCAGTGCGTGCTCTTCCGGCGCGCGCCGGATGTGCTGCATCCCTTCAAGTGAGCACAGCACACCTGCTGGACCTGTGCTCCACGTCGTGAAATGCAAGCAGTATGCTCAAGGCCTGGCGCCATACAGGCAGGCGGCAGCTGTGCCCCTTTTCACCGCACTATCCCTGGCTCTTCCGCACAATCCCCTCCTGCCCCCCACAGGTATGCCGGCTACCCCCTGCTGCTACAAGCCATCGCGCTGCCGGAGGATGGCGGCCAGGGCCCTGCCGGCCAGCACTTCCTCTCGGCAGAGGCCGCCCCGCAGCTGCAGGTATGCACCAGGGTGCTGTGCACCAGGGTGCTGTGCTGCCACCCTGTGTTTCAGCAGGGTTGGATCTCCAGGCCAACTGCCTGGCAGGTGTTGTCTGTTGGCTTGCAGGCTGGCGTGCTGCCAGCTGCATCCCGTCACCTCTCCCGCGCCCCCCAATCACTGTGCAGGCGGCCACTGAGCTGTGCTGGCTCACCTGCGCCTGCAGCCGCCTAAACGGCGACGAGCTGGCACGTGCCGGCGGCCTGCGCCTACTGGCCCGCCTGCTCATGCGCTGCATCGCGGGTGCGGCTCGCGCCTCAGCCTAGGGAGTGCGGTTTGGCGGCTTGCATCGCCTGCGTCATCTAGCCGCGTTGTGTTTAAAGGGGCGCCGTGGATTGCATCTGAGAGCTCGGAAGCTATGTAGCTGCCCCGTCTCCCCACCCCTCCTCGCCCCAACCTTGCTGCAGTCATGCCGCGCGACGTGCATGCTGTGGACCCCGCCGCTGTGATTGCCACGCACGCGCTGCGCGCGCTGGCGGTCATGGCTGCCTTTGAGAGCACCCGTGCTGAGCTGGCGCACAGCAGCCAGCTGGTGTCGGACATTGGTGAGTCTGTGGGCACGGGAAGCGCTGTGGACAAGGTTTGTGTGTGTGTATATGTATGGGAGTGTGTGTGCTGAACTGCTGGGAAGCCGCTGGGGGGCCTGCTGCCCTTGCAGGGCCTTGCCTGTAGGCCGCCTACTGTCATCAACACTCGCTTGGTCTTTGGTCCACGCGCTTTTCAAGCGCCCACATCCCGCTTGAACTTCCTCCTCCCCCCCTGCAGTGCTGTGCTGCGGCCTGCAGCGTGCGCCGGCGGCGGTGGAGGCAGCCCTGGTGTGCCTGGCCCGCTGCTGCGCCTCGCCCCAGCTGCAGACCATGCTGCTGGAGCGCGGAATGCTGGGCTACGTGGTGCCCCTGCTGCTGTCGTATGATGCCACGCACGACGGCGGCGAGGAGGCGCCGCAGGCACCAGCAGCTGCAGGGCCAACAGCAGCGGCCGCCGCCGGCACCATGCCCTCTGCTGATGATGCGGCTGCCGTGCTGCGCCTGCCGCTGCTGCGCACAAGCGCACAGGCCACCAAGAACCTGCAGGCGCAGCTGGCTGTGCGGGCGCTGGCTGCTCTGGCTGGCTACGCGTCTCCCGCCCCTGCAGCCGAGGCGCCAGCTGCGGCGGCACCAGCGGCAGCATCACACGCGCCGGCAGCCACGCAGCCCTGCCCAGCAGCGCAGCGTGCTCTGGTGGCTCTACTTACGGAAACGCTGGCGCCTCGGCTGGGGGAGTCGGACCCGCTGCCGCTGCTACGAGACCTGAACAGCACGGTGCAGACTCCCCAGGTGGGTGCTCTGTGAGGGGGCTGCATGGGTTCAGGGTTGAGCAGGCATGCACTCGAACGCCGCTGCAATTCGGTATTGGAGTT
This sequence comes from Chlorella sp. CH2018, assembly GCA_009928355.1. Taxonomy (NCBI): domain Eukaryota; kingdom Viridiplantae; phylum Chlorophyta; class Trebouxiophyceae; order Chlorellales; family Chlorellaceae; genus Chlorella; species Chlorella sp. CH2018. The sequence goes on from VIYQ01000848.1 coordinate 22,009, forward strand.
GCGGGATGGGTGCCAAGGGTCACCAGGCGTTGCCATTTAGGCTGAGGGCTTGCCCGTCTTCATCCACCGGCCCCCTGCAGGTCATATGGAACAACAGCATGCGGCAGGAGCTGCTTGAGCTTCTGGAGCAGCAGCGGGCAGCAGCTGCCTCAGCAGCCGGTGCAGCAACTGTCGGAGAGGGAGGCGGTGCCGCACTGGCGCCGCCAGCAATTGCAGCGGCGGAAGGGTTCACCTACCGCTGCTTGCAAGGGGAGCTGGTGCTTGCGGGCGTCTTTGTGCGTGTGTACACCGAGCAGCCTGACTTCCAGCTGTCAGGTGAGCACTCAAAGGAGTTGCATGCGCCGCCTGTGCACATGCGTGTGCAAAGGCGGCTGCGATTGCTGGTGCCTGCCCCATTACGGCTGGCTATTCGTTTGCACATGCTCGCGCTGCGGTAGCACACTGAAATACAGCAACCGCCCGTCATTGCCCTGCAGATCCTGCCGCCTTCTGCAAGGCGCTGGTCACGTACATTTACCAGCAGCAGCAGGTCGTGGCAAGCACAGCAAGCACAGCAAAGAAGCCTGGGCCTGCAGACGGCAGCTCTGAGCAGCAGCGGCAGCAGGCGCACCTGCTGCAGGCGCTGCGCGCGCTGCGGTTGGTTCTGGAGGGCGCGCCGCGCCTGCTGGGCCTGCTGTCGACCAAGCCGGCGGTAGATCCGCTGCTGGAGTGCCTCCGCCCCGCCTGCACAGCCGGGCTGGCAGTGCGGACCCCAGAGGGGCCCTGGGCACCGCCGCCGCCCGGCGGCGGCAGCGAGACGGCGGCCGCCTTGTCGGCATCGTCACCCCCATGGGCAGCAAGCAGTGCTTCGGCGCTGCCGGGGGCCAGTGCTGCTGAGCTGGAGGGAGCTGAGCTGGCGCTCACGGTGCTGCTGCGTCTCACAGCGCACGCAGGTGGGTGGCCCGGCAGGCTTTGACGAGGGGCGGTGCAAGTTCATTGCAATCCAGGAAGCCAGCGCCTTGGGTCTGTGCGCTCTCCTGGCATGTGTGCGCCAATGCTGACGTCCTGGACAGCCCTGAAACAGTGCGGCCGATCGCCCCGCTACCCCCAGGCTGCATCGATGCCCTGGCCCAGGACAAGTGCATCGCCCAGGCCTTCTGGCTGGCGCACCGCGCACCCAACGCCTGTGAGTTGTGCGTGTGCATGCCTGGGGATGCTGTCAGCAACGGCCTGGCATCTTTCTACTCACCGCGTGCTGTGCATGTCGCTACACAGCCTCGCCGTGTTGCGGTTCGGCCATCCTTTGCGCTCGCACTCCGAAGTGCCATGGCCCGCTCTCCCCC
>VIYQ01000849.1:0-19672 GCA_009928355.1 Chlorella sp. CH2018
CCCACACCCTCTCCCCCCTCCCGCCCTCCTCCTCCCCTGCCACAGTGGGACTATGCCGCGGCGTGCTTTGCCCTCGGCCTGCTGTCCACCATTGCTGGCCAGCTGCTGATGCTGTGGGTATCCCGCCACCTGCGCTCGCGCTCGCTCCTGGTCTTTGTGATGGCGGCGGTGCTGGGCCTGTCCTGCCTCGCGCTGGCTGCCCAGGGCTGGCAGGCCACGCTTGAGGCAGCCCGCAGCGGCAAGCTGTGGCAGTTCCATGATGTGTGCGGCAGGGCAGCACTGTGACCATCCTGAGGAAGTTTCGTTGTTGTTGGCGGAAAACAAAGGCAGCCACAGCCACGCAGGTCTGTGGCTGGCTGTTTAGTGAGGACGTCCTGCACCATTTGCAATGCTCCACCAATTAGCTATTTTCTGACATGTATGTTGCCCACGCATGCTATTCCACTAGCGATTCCTGTACCATCACTTCATTTTTTCCCAGGCCTAACCCTGACTCCCACACCCTTCTGCCACCAAATGGGTGCCCTGCACATGGCCGGAACAGCTTTTCTGCACTGCTGTGATATCTCGCCCCTCTGACAACACTGTGTTGCACCGGTGAAGCTGCCGCCGGACAGTCGCAGCGCTTGACATTTATGTGTAACAAGCCCTTGGCAGGCCATTTGGTCTGGTGCTGGGCCGTCATGCCTAGGAGGGCAGGAAATGCAGTGGGTTAGGAAGGTGGAGATTGGAAGCGTGATCGATGGCTGTGTTGTGATTAGCTGGCTGACTGGCTGACTGGCTGGCTATAGTTTTGATGTGCTGTAATCGCTGTGGCTGCTGGCTGACTGCCTGGCGGAGGTTGTAGAGCAACAAGGAAACAAAAGGACCCACGTGGATTGCAACCATGCAGCTAGGTGAGGGTGGCACCCAGACCGGGCGTCTCCCCACCGGGATGCACTTGAGTGCCGTTCACCACCAACCCGTTTTCGTACGACGCAATCGTAACACAGAATGGGTAGCCAACTCGGTCAAAGGCGGCCACCCAGGCCTTGGCGAGACTGCAGGTAGGCGGAGGTGCAGCGGCGCATGCGCCGGTGCCATTAGTGTGTGAGCAATGGTCATGTCAGCTCATGCCATGCTCGACATGCGTTGCCGCCTAGCACGTCAGTCGGCAACTCCTTGCACGCACTCACTTGATTGAGCGCTGCCAATCCAGGCTAGTGTGCGGTGTAACCACGTCAGCAAGAACACCGTCAAGCCGCAGGTTGCCATTGCAAGTATACAGCGTGCCGAGCGCCGCCAAGCTGGCGGTACCATTGTCCCCAGAGGCAATGGCAGCAGCTAGAGTCGGGGCCGCTTTCTCTGGGGTAGCGCACAAGGCGGTGACGTATGCCTGTAGCAGGTGGCGGCCAGCGCTAAGCATCACCTGGTGTGCACGCATGCATGCTGGGCAGGCAGAGTAGGCCTAAGTAATGAGTGCCGGCCAAAGCAGCGCTGCAGCGACACCCAGCAAGCAGAACACGAGAGCTGCTGTTGCTCACCTCCAGCTCGCTTTGGTTGACAGCCGCAGGGCTGGCCACGGTGCCAGGCCACTCCTTCGCCCCAGCTGCACTGAAATCCGTTCCGTCCCAGCTAAGGCAGGTGGTGGGCTGGCCCTGCTTGGGCAGGTTCCAGTGGGCCGCAACCCCCGTATAACCCGGTGAGCCGCTGCCGCTCCAGGGCATGGCGTTGTGCACAAAGCGCTCTGTGCCAGCCACTACTGCGCCAGGCGAGTCGAACTGTCCGATCGCTATGCACAGGAAGTAGCCGGCAGCGTCGGCTGCCCTGAGCCACGCTTCGCCGTAGCTGCATGAACCAGGGCAGCTAGCCAGACTGCGCCCTTGTCGGTCATGCAGTCAACCATGCCACTAGTGCAGCTGCAGCCGGCCATGCAACATGTGCATTGTCAGAGCAGGTGTGCCACCGAAATGTGCGCTAACCTTGCCAGGAGTGACCCGTCAGAGTTGTCATCAGGCGGGGAGGCAGCCATTAGGTACAGCAATTCGATTCCATATCCGTCGGCGCATGCCAATTGAGTGGCGGCCACCGCAGTGTTTGCCTCCTCGCTGCCAGGTTTAGCAAAAGCTGCCAGCAGAGTGGGAACCACATCAGAGCGGTTTGCACACAACCGCCAGTTCAGTTCCTGCGCTGGCATAAGGATGTTCGCGAGGATGAAGGGCGGCAGCTGCCAGCGGCAGGGGCAGAGAGCGCGGCGCCATGCAGCCTGCGGTTTCTGGCTCAGATACCCAACCTCTGTTGCCAGACGCACCAACACTTTGTCCCAGTTGATTGCGGCAGGCTTAGCAGACGCTGCCCAGCGGCTGCTGCAAGGAGAAGGGCACGTTTGGGCAAAGTGTCACACAGCACAGCGGCGCACTAAGCGGACAACTGCTGCCAGCATGCACAGCCATTGCGGCAGGGGATGGGTACCTCTCGCTCACGCCAAGGAAGCCCGACGCAGTGCCGTTGTACTCTGGGCAGCTGCCGGCTGCGAGGCTGGTCGAGTAGGTGAAGATGATTTGGTTGGAGGCGTTTGCGGGCGCCATGCTGATGCTGGTGGTGGGCGGGATGGGAGCAGGAGAGACTGTGCCGGGGCTCAGTGGTGGCACAACGCCAGGTGCAGTGGAGGTGTTGGTCGTAACAGTTCCGGGGGTGGAGCCATTCCATGGCAGGCCAGACGGGCCTGCACAGATAAAGCCAGATGAAAGGGAGGTCAGAGGTGCAAGGTGCGGGCGCTTCCGAACAGAGTGAACGTGTTATGGCAGGCCATGCGGCAGGGCAGATGAGCCGTGTTTCTGTCGATCGAGACAGTTCATGCGCTGGCAGCTATACGCAGCACCACAGTAGAGCCTGGCTCAGGCTCACCAGGACTCGCGGGCGGAGGCGGCGTGCGCGGGCCAGTGCCATTCCACCAACCCGACTCAAAGGTCACACCATCTCCAGACCTGTTTGGACAGGATGGAGTGTGGCTGCTCGCCGCAAGGCATGGGAGGCAACAGCAATGGCGCTGCAACCCCAGAGACAGCAGCGGGGGCTTAGGCAGTCACTTGCATGTCCAAGTATGCCAGCTGGTTTCTCGTGACATCATACGACAGCAGGCAAGTGCCTGCCGGCACTATTTGCGGCGGCGCATTGGGGGTGAAGCTGACCACCTCGCAGCCGCTGGCCCCCACTGCCGGCGGGCACAGCGCCCAGAAAAAGCCTGCAACAGGAAGGGGATGGAGTTGAGTTTTGTGTTTTGGAGAACAAGGGCTGCTCTCTGAAGTGCACCCAAGGCCAGCAACCTCTCCGCGCCCAGCAAAGCCTCTTACACACTGCATCGGCGTTGCAGGCGCTAGCGCACTCCTCGGCCGTCTGGGCGGCAATGCCAGGCAAAACATCTAGGCCTAGATATATGACGTGCTGTGATGGCAGTTTGCAAAACCAGTCAGTGGCGTAAGAATCCCGACATGAAACTGGGCAGGCTGGGTTCATGTCCAGGTCAGGGCAGCCTCTGCTTCCATGCAGCAGCTAAAGCAACTCTTGCCTGTGTACGGGTGTAGTTGATCCACACTCCACTGGCACCGACATCTGCCTGCTGCAGGCGGCGCGCACCCGAACTCGATCTAGCGCTGGTGCCGTCGGTAGGGCGGTATTCGCCAGATATGAAGGCCACTGCCTCCCCTTTGGCAACAAAGAATGTGCGCCGGCCCGCCACATTGTCCCATGTGGCGTAGCACCCGCCAGCGGGGACAATCGAGGAAATGGTGGCGTTTGCCGCCGGGATGCCGCAGCTGCACCGCAGCAGGCAGGGACGAGTCATTCCGTCATCACCTGCGCCTTAATGGCGGTAGCACACACCGCACAAATGGCAGGAATAGCAGCAGCTCACCCAGCAGTTTCGTCGGCCGGACACCTGCCGATGCAGGAACAGACACGGTGGCTTTCTTACATGTTTGTTAAGTCCAGAAAGCAAGGCAGAGGTGGACAGACCGCAGCGTTCACACATGCGCTCACTCACTTGTATGTGCGCTGCCCTCGCTCACCAGGCAAACCACACACAGGTGCCGCTGAGGTTGCATATTGAGGCACACTCCTCGTCGCTTGCTGCAGCAACAGTAAATGTGCAAAGTGGCATCACCTCCAGTTTGGCCGGCACATCCAGCGTTCCAGGCCAGGCTGGCAGGGCATGCAAGGCAGCCTACTGGCCTGTCCACGCAGCAGAGCAGCTGCAACTTGCCGGTGATCCCATACTCCAGCACGGAAATGCCGATTTTTAGCGTGTTGGACTGCAAGGCAGTGTGTGTGTGTTAGCACGGCTGGAGGTCATGTGCAAGCGATGCTCGGCCAGCAGCAAGCACCCACACCGGTGGTGTGCGCTCGCCTCACGCGTGTAGTTTGTCCATGGGCTTGCCGCAGAGAGAGCTGTGGCAGGTGCCGCTGCTGGTGTGGTGGTGACAACAACGTTACTGCCCTGCGTGCAGCGGCGCAGGAGGGCTAGGCATGTGCGCAGTGCTGATGCAGTGGCGGCTGTGCGGCGGCAGCGCCGGCGGCAGCGGCGGCAACGGCGGGGCGAGTATCCAGCATGCCGGGCTCCCGGAGCGCCCTTCCGCGACCTATGCGCCTTGTACAAGGTGGGAGGGCAAGGACAGGCGGTCGGCGGGCTGCCGGGGGCGCAAGTCCCAACCTTCCCGCTTGCCTGCTGCAGCGTCCGGCCCTGAGCGCTGCTCAGAAGCAACGCAGAGCACACTGCCAGTTGAAACAGATCGCGCCCGAAAGGCATGGCGCTTTCCTGGGGCGCGTGACGTTCCGGGATGGCCGGGCAGGGCTCCCTGGCAGTCTCTGGCCTGTGAAATGGGAAGTTAACAGATCTCTGATAAAAGTGGAGCTTAGATAGAGCTTGCCGACAAACTGGCAAGCCAGCCGCATTGCCGCCCGCCGCTTGTCGCTGTGCTGCACATGCCGCATGCAGCGGCTGCAGCTGGTTGGAGCACGCATTGAGAGACCATCAGTTGGCCTGCCGGCTTCTAGCCCTTCACATGTCACTTACTCGTGCATATTACAACAACGGAAAATTGCACAGTCGAAAGATGCACGACACAAAGCGAACACTTTCAGTTGAGCTGGGCCTGACCAGCCACAAATTGGGTGATGGCTCAGGGTGAGTTAACGCTGGCGAGGGGCGAGGCTGGCAAAACGGCTGGCTGCTGGGACGGCCTGCTGAAAGGGGACAGGTGAAATGCTGGCTGGAGGGCTGGTGATTGAAACCGGCCTGCTGTTGGGCATGCATGAAAGCGTTCTGCGCATTATGGCCATTTAAATGGCCATATTTTGTAGTGAGACCATGTGTGGTGAGAGTGTGTGCCTTGGTGCTCAGTTGATGTATGCAATGTGAAGGGATGCATGGATGCACTTCATGAACGTCACATGGTGTACTTTGGTGATGCGTGGAGTGAATGGTTGCTTCGGGGATGGCAAGACACTTGAATCACTCTGACTCGGTTCCAAAGCCCCATCTCCCGGCTTGGAAGGTGACCGAGTCGCCAGTCCTGCACCCGCAGCAGCGGCCATGTAGGCGCAACTCTGAGTGCACAATGTTGCCAACGCCCCGCTATGCCAGTTAGTGGCCTGCGACCGCTGCGTCACTTCATGATGGGGTCCCTCTGTGCACAATGCACGCAATGCGCCGTCACATGCACCGCATGAGCTGCGCGTGCAACAGCACTGCTGCAAGCAACTTGCATTTCGTAGAAGGCGGACTGGTTGTCAGTGTTGTCGGTTGACAGCAGGCACGCCCCGGCCGGCACACTGGTTGGGACCGCCTTGTCGCCGAAGCTGGCCACTTCGCACCCAGCGGCCCCTACTTCCGGAGGGCACAGAGTCCAATACTCACCTGCGCAAGGGCGGGTGCCCGGGAAGCTGCCATGCTACGGTGCTACATACTAATGCTTGCATCAAACGCTCGCCTGCACTGCTCGCCCGCTGTGAGATGCTGACTCTCAGCTCAGAGCACGCAGTGCGGCAGCCCCCAACTCACACTCTGGGTCATCGTAGCACGCCGTGGCACATTCTTCAGCGGTTTTCGCTGTGATAGTCGCCAGTGGGTCGATGGCCAGCAAAAAGGTGTTCTGCGGGCGGCAGGTAACCCATTTCGTTTCGTTGATAGTGGATATGTGTCGTTAAACGGCAGTGAAAGGCACAGCGAACCCAGGCGGCGCATGCGGGGGATCGCGCTGTCTCCTAGACACCCTGACTGTATGTAAGCCGAGGCCTTGCCTCTAGGTTGGAGTAGTTGGCCCACACGTTAGCCTGTAGCAGCCTGCGGCTGGGCACGGTCGACCTCATTGTTGTGCTGGCGGGTGTGCTCTCCGCTGGGTCATAGGTCCCAGAAACAAAGGGCACTGCATCGCCAAACGCATTGAACACCGCCCAGCGGTCGCTGACACCATCGTAAGTCAAGATGCAGCCGCCGGCCGGAACCGTTGAGCTGTGGGTGCCATTAGCAGCGGGGATACCACACCTGCGCCACAACAGGGTGCGGACAGAGGGGTCAGATTGGTTTCGACCCATCCCTATTAGTAGAAACAAAGCAGCAAGTGGTTCCTGGGCCGCATGCTTTGAGCAGGCTGTGCAGCATCCACACTTTTCACCCTCAACAGCCAGTGCAGTCTGCGGCTCGCACCAAAACCGCCCGGCTGACTCACCCGTCGGTGACGTTAGCGGGGCACCACGCGTACCACTGGCAGTTTGAATCGCTGTTGCAGAGACTGGCGCAAGCCACGTCCGTCTCTGCACAAAGGCAGTGTGGGTGCACGACAGTCGCGCTATGCAAAATGCTATGTGTCCAGGGAACGGACGAAGTGAGCCACCGCTAGGCAGGAAGGCTGAAGGGCGGCTGTCCTCACCTGCGGTGGTGGTCTTCAGCGGCTCAACCCCAATGTACAGTGTGTTGAACTGCATACAAAGGAAAACAGGCAGCGTCATTCCTGCTCTGAGGGATGCAGCCGCACGCCATTCGAAGGGAAGCGACCTGCCTTGCCAGCGGCTCAAAAGAAAGTCCATAACTTGCCTCGCGTGTGTAGTTGTCCCACACGACAGGGGCAGCGCGGACAGCGCTGGAAACATCATTTGCGATGGCATTGCTGCCCTGCATGTGGCAGCCAGGTGTACACCGCTATGTAGCGGCGGCGACGGCAGCGCCGTAGCGGCGGCAACGCCGGCCCAGTATCCCCCAGCCAGAGGCTGTCGGAGCGCACCCCCCGCAGCGCGGGGATGCTCGTGCATCGTCTGATGAGCAATACCGAGAGGTTTTGAGGCAGCCCGCTGTGCACACTCGCCAAGTCCCAACCCTCCCGCTCGCCTGCTTCAGCTCTCGGCCCCGAGCGCTGCCCGAAAGCAGCACAACGCAGGTCATGAACACGATGACGGCGCGGTCAGAATGCATTTCGCTGTGCTTGGGCCCAAGGGCACGCTGCGAGAGTGCCTGAGGTGGGAGGCGGACGTGTGATGTAGTGCTTGAGTTGAGGATCGAGAAACAAACACTTTGGAGCCGGGTTCAGGAGGAAGCCGCACGCGGCACTCTCGGAGCACTCTCAGAAGCTCAGCACAGCATGGCGCCGGTGGGCGGCAGATGCCCCACCTCGCTCAGCGTGTGATGCCATGTCTTTCCCCATAGCAGAAGTATGCCGGACTGTTTCTGCTCAAAGTTTACAGACATGTATTTAGCTGGCCCAACATTTGGTGCTGTCTGGTTGTGTGGATGAGGATGAGGATAAGGCAAAGGCCGAATCCGAGGTGGCACGAGATGGCGAAAATGGGAATGCTGCTCTGATCCAACAAACAACCGTGCATGTATGCCTGCGGCTGGAGACAATTTGAGTGGCCATGGCTTGCGAACCGCGGCCATTTCGGAGGAGGGGTCTATGCTCTGCGTGCTGCCTCTGGGGTCTCGGCCGATGAAGGACCCCTAGCTAGAGCGGCAGCAGTGCGCACAGCATCCCCCGCTGCCATTATGATGGCCGCCGCCCGGGCGCGCTGCCAGTCTTGATTGGAGATGTGTGTACCCCATCTTGAGACCTCCCAATCCAGCCTGAGATCGCTGGCCGCTGTCTTGTTGCCACAAACATACAGCGAAACGAGTGCCGCCAGGTCTGCTGTTCGCGGAGCTGCTCACGTCACACCACCAGGTGGCGCTCAGTTTACATGGCACGGCAGCGCAGTGCATGCCTGAGGTAGCTGGCATGGGTGGGCGGGGGCAGCGGGCAGCAGCAATCAAGAGAATGAGGTGCATTGGGGGCAACAACAACAAAATCCTGGGCGGGGTACGCGCCCGCCAGGGAAGGAAAGGGCATTTCAAAACTGGGATAGAAAACTGGGGCACGGCCGGGCCGGCTGCAAGAGGCGGCTGACGGCCGGGCGCTGGTGCAAAAGCATGCAGCTGCTGTTGTAAGAAGGAAAGAAGATGTCAGAGGTCAGCCGGCACTACAAGGCTCACGTCATACGTAGCGGTCCTACTGTCCAAGCTGCCGAGCTGCGCTTGCAGCGCTGCGCTTCAAGAGAGCAGCTGGTGCGCCCACGGGCATGCAGCTGTGTGGCGGGCTGCCGCGATGTGCAGACGGCGCAGCACACCCAGCAGGCTGCTGCGCTGCGCAGAAGGGTGCAGCGTGCCCATGCTGTGCTGTGCTACAGGCGCAGCACGCTCAGCAGGCTGCTGCAGGTATCCATGAACAGGAACAGGTCTCCCGACAGCCGCTGCGTGGGAGCAAAGACAGCCACAGGGTGATTGGACTGAGCTGGACTGAGCGATCAAGTTAGGGAGAGTGGCCAGTTATGCAGAGACCCGAGAGAGGGCAAGTGGGTCCCTGTTGAGCCCAGACTGGCAGGAGCCGTGCGGCTGCAGAATCACACACACAGCGGCAGCGGCAGCGGCTAGGGCGGGCCTCTGCAAGTCAAACGACAGTGGCAGCCCGCCAACCTGCAAATCCTGGGCTGACTCTCGCCCGTCCCACGCCTTGCACAACTTGCGTCTCAAACTGAGTCCAAACCAAGCAGCTTGCAGCCACCCGCAAACCCCCACTGCACACCTGAAAGTCGAGCGCGTACTCTCCGTCCCGCATCTTGTACAGCTGTGCCTCAAACTTGACCTCCCGCTCAATGGAGCCTGCAGCAGCGCAGGGTGCGGGAGACACAATCGTGCTTGTCAATGCGACGGCAGGCGGCTGCAGTGCTCCACTCTGGTGTGCTGGCCTCCCAGTGGCAGCCAGCGCAAGCAGACACACAGCATCCAATTCCCCCTGCCAACCCTGGGCCTCTCACCCGCGCCGCTGCCGCTGCCCACAACCGCCGCCGCCGCTTCCACCATGCGCGCGTCCTCCGCTGCCAGAGCCGCCGCCAGGCCGCCCTGCTGCTGCTGCGCGCCTGCTGCCGGCGATGCCTCCATGGCCACGCCCATGCTATCGTCAGAGGGGTCTCTGCCCAGCCCCGCCTGACCGTTGGCCGCTGCCACGCCGCCAGCCTCGCCAGCGGCGGACGGCGACAGGTGCAGGACCGCCCGGCACTTGAGGTTGTACGGGCCGTTCTTCTTCCAGTGTACCCCGCAGTACTGCAGCGTGCGGTACAGCTCCTGCACAGCTTGGGCGGAGGGCAGGCAGGCACGGGCGCAGGGAGTAAGCAGGGTGTGCAGCCATGGGTGGTCAGCACAGTGGGCTTGGAGCAGTGCCGCTGACGCTGACGGCAGCAGCAGCAACCGAAAGCGGCAGCAGCCGGCATGGTCAAAGAATGGAGTACCCTCACAACACTGATCAGCCACACAAGCCAGGCCACTTTCAACGCACGCAGCCAGCTTGCCTGCATGATCGAGGAGGGGTGCGCTCGCGAGCATAGCCCCAGGCGCCAGCGCCGCTCTACCACCAGGCGCGGCGCCGGCTGCAGGCTGGTGTTGCTGCGGCTGGTGGCCATGACGCCTGCGAGCCAACATATGGAAGGCAGGCCAGGGTGCATCGGTGGGGGCGTTGGCAGGTGCCAGCTGAGCGCAGTCGCTGCCTGCCCATTAACGCACGCCGGCCAGAGGAGGCAGTGGAGGCGAGAGCCGTAACAACAGCTGGGCGAACCTGAGGGGAAGGCCGCCAGCCCAGGGTCGGTTGCCTCGGTCATCTCCTCTTTCAAGTAGGCACTGGAAGGCATGCGCCGCCGGTTGTCGGCCATGAGGTAGTACGCCACTGACGCCTGCACAGTGCCGTCGAGAGCTCGGGAATGCGTAATTGAGGCTGCCGCCGCAGCAGCGGGGCAGCGGCAGTGGCGGCAGCGGCAGGCACTTCACAGGGTGAAAGAAAGAAAGAAAGAATACGCCATGGGCGTGGGTTGAGGGGGCCAGCTGGCTATTAAGCCCAGAGGGCACCAGCCGGCCACCGTACTTCACAGGGTGCAGGTGCACGCAGACAGTTGCATGCATGCTGTTGTGCTCCCCATATCCTGGCCCTGGGGGCCAGCCCATGCCCCTGCATCCCACCTTGTTCTGCTGCCGCGCTCGCAGCGAGTCCACCACGAAATCGCGGGTGAAGCCTGCGGGCAGGGATGGGGGGGCAGGGCGGAGGTGAGGACATGTGGAGGGCCTGTGGATCATGATCAGGTCCCGGAGGGCAATGTTGCAGGCGGGCGCCCAGCATCAAGGCAGCCCACACTTGATCTCCATGGAACAGCAGGTGCGGCGACCAAAAAAGCCACAGGCACCCTGTCGTGCAGGGATGCCCAGAAGCCTGCAAATGCAGGGAGGCAATGCAGGGGAAGCCGGATGGGGAGCGCACCTAGCCGCACAACGTCCCGCACAATCTCCTCGTCGATGTGGGTGCCTGCCGCCACGGGGTCCGCCTGCGGCAGGACACATGACGCAGCAGGTTGTGAAAGAGCAACAATGACAGCCGCCGCAGTGCATTGCAGCACCTCTGCCCGAGGCAAGCAGTGGCTACACGTGCAAGTGTGCCTGCGGAGCCAACCGCCTCCCTGCCCGCTCCCATGCCCCCCGTAGCCAACAAATACACGCGCCTGCATGACTGCCAGATACCGCGGCAGGTGCACTGTGAACCAGGGGTGCTGCCTGCGGGTGCACACAGGGAGTGCGGTAGGTTGTGGTGACTAGGTGCGGCACAGGAGAGTTGAGGGAGATGTCACACAGCCTAACCCCGACCAACAGCTGGAATCGTGAACTCAGAAAACCAACAGCTGGACAGTGAAGGGTGAGCAGCACAGCACAGCCCGCCTGATCTCTGGAATGGTGATGCGCTTCAGCGGGTCTACTAGAAGCATGCGGGGGATGAGGTCCCGAGCCCCAGGGCTCAGATGGCTGGGCAGCGTGTAAATGCCGCCCTGCAAGGCACGGAGGGATGGGCAGAACGGCCAGGCAGCGCTGAGCTGAGAAAAGCTTGGGTGGGTGAGCAGCATGCAGGTGCAGTCGTACGCGGAGGATCAGGTTCAGGCGGGTCGGCGGGCAGCACTGGGAGGGATGTGCTATTGTGCACCGCAAGACAGCCCCCACTGCACGGGCTGTGCTATCGTGCAGTTCAAGACAGCCCACCTTGATCTTCTTGAACAGGTTGGGGATGTTTTCGTCGTCAAAGGGCAGCGAGCCGCAGAGCAGGGCGTACAAGATGACGCCGCAGGACCAGACATCCACCTCCGGACCCGCATACAGCCGGCCGGAAATGACCTGCAGAGGGGGGCGGGGCAACATCGTGCCAGTGAGGGGCGTGCACGGCCGGCGCGGCACAGTGAGGGGCGTGCAAGGCGGTTCCGCATCTCTGTGGCAGGTGGTTTTCTCGAACCCAGTCCAGGCGCCCTTGAAAGCCAACCACCGCTCGCCTCTGGCGCCGCATAGTTGGGTGAGCCGCAGGAGGTTTTGAGGAAGTGGCCGTCCCTCATGACGTTCGACAGCCCAAAGTCCGCAATCTTCACATTCATCTTGCTGTCCAGCAGCAGGTTCTCGGGCTGTGGCAGTGAGGGAACGAGGGAACAGAGGAGAAGTGAGCGAAGGAACAGAGGAGGAGGTGGGGCAGAGCGCGTGCCAGCTGTCAAGGTGGAAGCGCAGGAACAGAGAGGGCGGGGCAGAGCGCATGCCAGCTGTGAGGATGGACAGGCATGTCAGCAGCAGTTCCAGCAGCAGCGTGCCGGCCTGCACTGGACCTTTACCCCCACCTTCAAGTCGCGGTGAACCACCATGTTGCGGTGGCAGTACTCCACACCCGAAATGATCTGTAGAGGGTGCACGGGCCAGAACATCACGCCCATTAGCAGCGAGGCAGCGAGGTTGCAGGCCAGCCGTAGGTTGGCGCACAGCTCAACATCATGGTGGGGCAACCAGGCAGCAACGGCGGCAGTGGCTGAAAAGACAGCAGCAGCAGCAGGTACAGCTACAGCTACAGCGGCATCAGCAGCAGCGGCGGCGGCATCAGCAGCAGCGGCGGCGGCAGCAGCAGCAGCGGAGCTTGCCGCCCACCTGCTGGAAGAAGTGGCGCGCCTCGTCCTCCAGCAGCCGCCCCTTCTCCACAATGTAGTCAAACAGCTCGCCCGCCTGCAGCGCAAGACGGCATGCGCAGCAGCACAGCGGGTCTCCAAGTGTGCGGTCGCACCCATGCCGGCAGCTTTGCCACATCCGTTCCAGCAGCGTCAGCAGCAGCGCTGGTCGCAGGCATGCCCACAGCAGAGGGTTCAGCGAGCCTCAGCAGGCCAGCGCTGGCCTGCTGGCTTGTCAGCAGTGGCAGTGGTGGACGACACGCTGGCCTGCTGGCGCTTCAACCGCTGAGCTTCTCAACAGTGCAGCTGAGGTTGCAGCGGGCTCGCCTTGACATACTCCATGACCACGTAGATGTCGTTGCTGGTCTCCACCACCTCGTACAGCCGGATGATGTGCGGGTGCATGAACAGGCGCAGGATCTTGATCTCGCGCCGCACTGCGGCAGGGCGTGCAAAAGAGCAGCAACGGGAGTGATTGCAGCGCGGCCGCCACGAGTACACGAGCATGCAGCTGCCTCGTCGCTGTGCGCTGCCACCAGCACAGCAGTCTTGCAGCCGCTGCATAACTGGCGGAATGGTGTCGCAGCAGCTGGGCAGCTGCATGGTGGCGTCGACACCTGCCTGCTCCCATGCCGCGCTGCCCCTCTGCACCTCCCATTGCCAGCCCCCGCAGCCTCCGTCCCTCTGCGCCCACCTTTCTCCTCCATGTCCATCTGCTTGATCTTCTTGCGGTTCAGGATCTTGATGGCCACCTTGTGCCCCGTCAGGATGTGCTCTGCCACCTTGACCTGCAGCGCGTTCGGTGGGCAGGACGGCAGCGGCTCGCTGGCCACTACCGGCCGGCGTCACCCCGAGCGGCGGCGGCGGCAGCTGGCCAAGACAGAAGCCTCCCCCAGCGGCCCACCTTGCCGAACGAGCCGATGCCCAGCGTCTTGCCCAGCCGGTAGTTCTGCAGGAAGAACTCGGCGCTCGTGGAGGTGAAGCCCTGCGCGCCAGGCTGCCCCGCGTGCCCTGCCGCCGCTGCAGCATCCCCCGGCGACACGGACGTCATGTTGCCGGCGGCGGCTGGGGCGATGGGCGGCTGTGCGGCAAACGGGAGCTTGCGAGCGGGTCAGACGGTGTCGGCGAGGCCTGCGGGCGGGCTGGCGAGCGTATAATGGATCCGAGGGGCGAATGCGCCAGCGAACGGGGCCTGGCCCGAGGCTGGTGTCCCGGCTGCCAGGCGAGCCGCATGGGGCGGTCAGCCGAGCTTGCAGCCCGATCAGCACAGTCTACAGCGTGCTCTCCAGCCATGCAGCGCGCCATCGTGAGCAGCCCGGCAGCCTGGGCGCCCGCCCAGAGCGGCCCTCGCGCCAGGGTGCGTTGGCGGGGCTGGGCTCGGCTGAACACGCACGATCGGCTGCTGAGAGATACCGGGGCGCGGCTCGCGACCAGCAGGGAGCCCCGCTGGAGAGGGTCAGGGCGCGCCCCCGCGCTGGGACGCCCCCAGGCGCCTGGCCCCCCTCAACCAGTCAATTTGGTCTCTTACATTGATGATGGCAGCGCGATTCGAGCTGCCCGCCCGCTACCCACACCGCTGCCGCCGCCGCCGCCGCTCCGCCTGCAGGCCGCCGCGCCTCGCCCTGCTCGGTGCGCTCGCCTAGCGGTGCGCGCCGCCGAGGGCGCCGCAGCCGCCACCGAGTCCAAGCCAGTGACCAAGAGCAGCAAGAAGATTGCGGACAACATCACGGAGGTCATCGGTGCGCCCGCTGGCTGTGCATGAGCAGATCTTCCGCCCTGCACGGGTGTTTGCGGGCAGCGTGGATCGGCGAGCGCATCGCTGCGGCCTGTTTCAACCCTCACCATGCACCGCTGCTGCCCCCCACCTACCCCACAGGCGACACGCCCATGGTGTTCCTGAACAAGGTGACCAAGGGCTGCGTGGCGCGCGTGGCGGCCAAGCTGGAGAGCTGCGAGCCGTGCAGCAGTGTCAAGGTGGGGTCGCGGCTGTGATGGCTGGCTGCTCGCTGGTGGGAGGTTGGAACCTGCTCCGCATGGCAGCAGCGCATCGCGGCCAGGCGGGCGAGCTGTCACAAGCTGCAGGCGAGCGGGACTCTGGACATCAGCGGCGATGCCTGCTGCTGGCACGCTGCCGCACTGTGACGCCTCCCTGGACGCGTCTCGCTCTGCTCACTTTGCAGGACCGCATTGGGCGCAACATGATTGAGGATGCGGAGGCACGGGGGGTCATCAAGCCGGGTGCGTGTGCACCTACTCTGTTGCTCACAGCTGGCGGCAGCAGCATGCCATGGGCTTGGCAGCTCGGAGGCGGTTGTCTGCAGCTGCACCCACCCAAACTGCAGCCGCCGTGCCGCGAGGGGATGGGCTGCAGTGTGCCAGGCTGGTATCTGCCGCACAAAGGGATTGGCCTCGCTCCACAACTGTGCAGGCACCACGACCCTCGTGGAGCCTACGAGCGGCAACACCGGCATTGGGCTGGCGTTTGTGGCGGCAGCAAAGGGGTACAAGCTCATCCTGACCATGCCGGCTAGCATGAGGTGGGGCTGAGTGTGCGCCAGGGTTTGCTTGCATATGTTTGCACCACTGGAAGCCGGCTTCGCTCCACCACCACCGCCGAGCTGAATGCACAATTATGTCGTGTGTTTCATCTCAGACGCGTGGCCCGGTTGAGCTCTCGTGCTGCGTACCCTTTCCTGCTGAACCATGCAATGTGTTGCCTCCCGCCTGTCCGCAGCTTGGAGCGGCGGGTCATGCTGCAGGCCTTTGGCGCGCAGCTGGTGCTGACCGACCCTGCTAAGGGTACGTGCCTGCTTTGCGCTGCTTGATGCTGGGCTGTGGTCTTGTAGCATCGTAGCTGCCTGCCGCCGGCTGCCTGCTGGTGTGCGGCTGGGGTGGACTGGCTCCGCACAGGGTGTGTACCTTTTCTGCGGGCCCTGCTGCCTGGATCTCGCGAGCGGCTCGGGGAGCGGTTTTGCAGGCGTAGAGGGCGCACTGGCCAAATCTGCTCCAGCCTGGTGTTCACGATGCACTGCAGTGAACCGACAAGTGTGCTGCTTCGCCCACTGGATGCAGGCATGAAGGGCGCTGTTGCCAAGGCCGAGGAGATCGCCGCCAACACACCCCACTCCTACATCCTGCAGCAGTTTGACAACCAAGGTGTGTTTTCGCGCTGGCGTAGCTCTGTGGCGGGTTGGATGTCATGGGTGGGCCGCTGCTGCCCGGCCGCAGCTGATGGTGGCAAGAGTCGCGCGCCCAGCTGTACTGTTGGGGCAGTTGCTGTTTCTGGGCTCCATGGTCAAGCCGCCTCACACCCGGCATCCTGCAAATGCAACATCAAACATGCCGCTGCCTGTGAATCCATGGTGTTCAGCCAATGCGGACATTCACAGGAAGACCACAGGGCCGGAGATTTGGCGCGACTCGGCAGGGCAGGTATGCAGCTGCAGACTTCGGGAACAGCTTGAAACCACCCGACAAGGTTTATGCAGCATGCTGAGTGATGCCTGCTGCCCTTGGAAGGCACATCTCCAGCTTTTGGAGTGCTAGACCTGCTCCTGCGTTGCTGCCCTGTTGCACATTCGTGAGCTCCTGTGCTACAACCTGCTCCTGCATCGCTGCCCTGCCAACGCAGGTCGACTTTTTGGTCAGCGGCGTGGGCACCGGCGGCACCATCACCGGTGTGGGCGAGTACCTCAAGTCGCAGGCAAGCCTCTGGTGTTTTAGTGCCGGCTGGAAGTCGCGCCCTGCAACTGCCGGTAGCCAGTCGGGCGGCTGCTGTCGCGCGCTGTGTTGCCGCACCCTGCCAGACAACCCCTCATGGCCCTGTGCTCCCATCACCGCATGCGCAGAAGCCCTCGGTTAAGGTGGTGGCAGTTGAGCCGGCGGAGTCGCCGGTGCTTAGCGGCGGCAAGCCAGGTGTGGGCAGGTGGTGGGCAGGCGGTGGGCAGGCGGTGGGCAGGCGGTTCGGCAGCCTGCCAGCGCTGCACCTGTGCGGCAAATCCGCATGGGCCAGACTGACTTGCCCTGCTTTGCTGCTTCCTGCCCGGCTGGCTTGCGACTTCCGTCCGTCACCTTCTGGCACACGATCCAAGGTATCCGCACCTTGACCCAGCCTCCCAGTCGACCTCACGACTCGCCACTGGCTGCGTCATGCGCCCCCTCCACCCTGCAGGCCCCCACAAGATCCAGGGCATCGGTGCCGGCTTTGTGCCGGGCGTGCTCAACACGGGGGTGTACGATGAAGTGCTGCAGGTGGGCAGCAGCCTCTCAGCTGTGTGACCGCTTGCACATCTGGGCATGGTGCTGTTGTGTTGAAAGGTGGTGCACGTGTGTGCACAGCGCCAGCAGCATGCGGACCAGCACGGTGTGCGGTGTGGTGCTGCGTGTGTGTGCTGCCTGGTGTTTCGGTGGGGCAGCAGCCTGCGAATGCTGGTGCACGTGCAGTGCCATTTGCCGGGCGCAGTAGCGGTGCCTGGCCTTGCTGCGGCGCCCTCTGCCCCAGGACATCCAGCTGCGGCTGCACATCGTGCTTTAGCCTCCTACCCGCCCTGCCTTCTCCTGCAGGTCCCCAGCGATGATGCGGTGGAGATGGCCAAGCGGTTAGCCAAGGAGGAGGGCCTGCTTGTGGGCATCTCGTCGGGAGCGGCGGTGCAGGTGGGTCGATGCCGACGGGCTGGCAGTCAGGCGGGGTGCCAGTTTTTGGCAAGCATCCGGGGCGCGGTGGGCTTGCACTCCATGTGCAATGTGCTTCAGCTCACGTGCGCATCAGTCACCCCCCGCCATGGTGGGCAGCTTGCCAGGCTGGCACAACAGCGATGAGCACCCATTGCACCCACCCATCCGCAGGCGGCGCTGGAGGTGGCGCGGCGACCGGAGAACGCGGGGAAGCTTGTGGTAAGCCTCTCAGTCCAGAATCGCACCCCGTGCCTTCTGCGGCTGCTGTCCCAGCACATGCACGTCAGCTGCTGAGGCAGTGAAGCGGCTGGCCGGTTTGCAGCGAGGCAGGCGCCTCACCAGGCCTCTTTCAAGACAGCGCGTCACCCGGCCAGCAGCGGTGCGCAGCCTGCCACAGCCCCTCCCTGCCCCCTGAAACCTCCAAGCCCCTCCAATCCACCCTTCCCCTCCCTGTGCACCAGGTGTGCATCATCCCAAGCTTTGGCGAGCGCTACCTGTCCTCCGGTAAGCCGCCGTGCTCCCTTGCTGCTGCAGCAGCTGCCATGTCCGACTGTGTTGCTGCGGGGTCTGGAGCTGGGTGCTGCACACACTGCCCGCACCAAGCGCACCGCCCACGCGCTCGCACCTTCCATCAGCATCCACCGTTTCGGTTGCGCGGCTGCTCTGTGCTGCAGTCCTGTTTTCGAGCATCCGGGAGGAGTGCGAGCGCATGGGCGTGAACGAGCGGGTGCTCATCTCTGATGAGGCGGGCCGACAGTTCTACGTGCCGCCCCTGCGGTCCACCGACAGCTGAGCCAAGTAGCACCTGAGCAGCAGCCGAGCAGCAGCCGAGCACCCCTGCTTGCACCACGTGCACCGCCGTTGGAACGCCAGCACGGCAGCCGGGCCGGCAGCCGGCTGATCTGCAGACATTGCTCAGCACCCAGCACTTGCTCCCCCATGTTTTGCTCCAAGGCTGTGTCTCTCTCGGGGCGCTGCGCTCTGCGCCGGAATCTTCGTCTCCCTCCCCCTTTGCATTCTTGCAGCCAGCTCCCTTGCCATTCGCCGCTGCGCCCGTGCATCCAGCGGACCCTTTCGGCTCGCATTTTCGGCTCGCACCGCATCTGTCCCTCTGTGCACCCAAGCTTGGACTTCCCGTTCTCCTACCATCACGCGTGTTTCGCTCCTATCACCTCCTGACCCTCCGTTAGAATCATTCTTTCTTTTCCACCCCATTATCGGTAGAACGCATCCCCGAGATCAGGGAGAGATGGATGCCTTGCACGCTACCGCCGGCGGGTGGGCACCGGTGCGCGGAGGGTCCACTTGAGGAATATCGTCCCATCTCCACTTCCAGCTGAACCATAACTCGTCCCTGTCTTCCACGCGCATGTTGCCTGCGCCAACGCGCCCTTGCAAGGGTACCGCGTTCAGGGCCTGGCGCTCGCCAGCTTCTTAACGCGGGCGCCCGGCCTTGCCGAGACCACTGATCGCATTTTCAAACCATTACCAGCTGCGCGGCACGCTGCAAGCGGCCTGCCCGGGGCCTGAGCCCAGACTTGGCCCTCATGGCACGAGCGCGCTGCGCGCTCCTTGTCGTGGCCTTTGTCCTGACATGCGCAGCCCGTCAGGCTAGTGCGGAGACGAACCAGGTGAGGTCGGGGGATGCTGCCGCCGCCGCCGCTGCCGCCGCCGCTGCCGCCGCCGCCACAGGCGCCGCGCGTCTACCTGCGCGCCTCTGCTTGTCCGCTTCTTCCTGCGCAGACGTACTGGGAGGAGCAGGCGGCTACGGTCAAAGCTGCCTGCAGCCTGTCCTCCTTTTATGGCGAGGTGAGCCTCTGCCGGGCTGCCGGTGCCGCGGCAGACAGGGAACGCAAGCTCAGCTTGCCTGATCAACCTAGCACTGCCCTGTCCGCTGCAACAGGATTTCTTCATGGGCGCTCGGGTGCTGAGCACCCAGATGGCCAACACCGTGGGCGCCTGCTGTGCGCAGTGCGACGCCAACCCCAGCTGCGACAGGCACGGTTTTTTAGGGTATAAACATCCAGCGGTTGCAGCTGCAGGATGGTTTGGGAGCAGACGGATCTGTTGTTGGCGTGCAGTTTGCTGCAGCCCAGCTGCAACCCATACGATTGTTGCCTCCACACTCTCTGCAGGTGGACACACTGCCCACTCTCACAAGCCAGCGGGTGAGCTGCCAGCCTTGTGGACTGGATACCTGAAAGTGTAGTTCGAGCTGGGCAACGAGCAGCACCTGGTTCCCCCATCTATGCTCTCCCCCTGTCTTGCCGGTGCCGCAGCTGCGTGGTGCCGGCGGGGCCCTTTGTCAACATGACCGTGCCTCGAGGCACCTGCATTCTGAGCACGGCGCGGCTGCAGTCCAACCCCAACATCTGGATCAGCTGGTCCTTCATGCAGCCGGTGAGAAGCTACAGGCAGTGCGCACCGCCTGCGGCTGTTGGGCAAGCGTAGCGCATGCGCATGCGCATGCGCTACGCTTGCCTCTGGAGCCAGC
>VIYQ01000852.1:0-15065 GCA_009928355.1 Chlorella sp. CH2018
CGCGCCTGAACAGCGCACTGCACATGCCACCCGCGCTGCTGCCTGCCCGCCTCCTGGCAACCCCGGCTACGCACTGATGAGTGGAGCAGGTGCAGGCAGCCGCTGCAGCCTTGTACCCAGGAGACGAGGGGTGAAGGCGGGGGCACATCATCATGAGAAAGGCCGGCCTGCACATACCGCTGCTGACAGCCAGCGGCAGCCAGTAGTCTCTGCAAGCGCTGCTTGTCTTCGCGGCCCACACGGCCACCCCGTGGGCCGCGTTTGGCCTCGCACGGCCACCCCGTGGGCCGCGTTTGGCCTTGCACGGCCACCCCGTGGGCCGTGCGTGGCGTGAGCGCAGATAGGCCGCTGAGCAGCACTGCCGCCGCCCCTCCGCCCCTCCGGCGGGGCCGCTGCCGCTGCCGCCAAGTCCCCTGCACGGTCCACGGGCGTACAGCACCTCAGCATCCAGCCCCCTCTCGACTGCAGGGCAGCGACTGCAGGGCAGCCATTTTTGCACAATTGAGGTGCCAGGCCTGCAAGCAGTTCGCAAGTCAGCCCCCCTCGGCTGCGCAGCAGCTGAGGGTTGCTCGTCTTGCTGCCTTGCGCGCGCACACTGCAGGGACTCTGTGGGATGCAGCAATCTCCTTCCCTGTTCGTTCCAGCCATGTGCCCCGCGACAGGCAGCCTTAGACTGCTTCCTTTCTCCCCGTGTTGCCGCTGCAACCGATGTGATGATGCAGCCATGCTGCCTGCCCACCGGCGCCGCGCATGCCCGCGGCTGCTGCCTGCCCGCCTCCTGGCACCTGCAGTTACGTGTCGCAGAACGGAGCAGGTGCAGGCAGCCGCTGCAGCATTGTAACCAAGGAGTGGGGGTGAAGGCGGGGGTGAAGGCCGCATTTGGCCTCACACGGCAATTCCCTGATAAGATTCACAGCATCAACAGTACGACAAGTGTCCAAAAGCGTGTCAGCCCTTGTGCGCTCCGGCAGGCGGAGTGGTTTGTGAGGCTGAGGCGTATCAGCTGAATGCCGGCAAAGGGTAAACACGAGGGCTGCCGCCGCCTGTTGCCATCCGCACCGTGTGCATGCGCATGCGCACTGCATTCTCAACGCGCACTCCCGCCTGGCGGCATGCAACAATATCATCGGCGTGTTCCCACAGGGGCGCAACCCCACCGACCTCTCAGTCAGCTTCTTAGCCGTATCCCTGCCTACCCCACGCTTCCCAGGTTCTCCTCAGGACCTCACAACCAATTACAAGCTTGCTACCTCTTCCTGAACAGGTGCTTTGCACGGCTCAGAATGGCAGTAAGGTCGGCAGCAGATACTGCCCACTCATGCGGCACCCAGGGCATGGTAGCTGCACCCGGTGGCAGGCGAGCACGAGCAATGCGGAACAGCACGGTGGCGGTGGTGCCGCTGCCACACGCCAGCGCCTGCCCGTCAGCTCGCGACTGCTTCAAGTGGTTTTGCAGGACAGCGCTGTAGTCTGCCTGCTCCTCTGCCGAGCCGCCGCCGCACTCAATCTGCTGCTCACCGCCGCCTGTGCCGCGGCTGCTGGAGTGGAAGATGATGGGGGCGGCAGCAGTGTAGTCGGCTGCATTGGCCAGAGGCAGGAAGCTGGCGGCGGAGACCTCAATGTAGGCATCGCCGCTGCCGCAGTCAGCCACCAGGCTGTCCAGCTGGGCGGGCTGCAGGCTGGATGCCGCCAGCAGGGCGGTGTAGGGCCCCTGCTTCTGCGCCAGCAGCTGGTGCACGTCGCCGCGGAAGAGCTCACACAGCTGCGCCTGCAGTGAGTGCGGCGCAATAATGCCAGAGAAGGAATAGAGGTATGGGTGAGTGGATGTGCTAGACATGCAGAGAGACAGCAGCGGTTTTCATGCTGGCACCTGCAAGTGCACATAGCACACACAGCAGAAGTTGAGCAGGGCTTGCACCATTTCAGCTCACCACCATGTGAGCGTAAATGTTGCTGCCATTGATGCCAGCCGGCAGACGGAAGGCAGGCAGGCCAGCAACCACTCCATGGCGTGACACCGCAAATCGCAAGATGGTGCCCGGGACCACTTGGTCAGGCTGTGCGGGGTGCCAGTTGCAAACGACAGTTTCTTGTAACAAGCAGGCAGCAACCAAGTCCAACGGACGAGCCTTCCAGCTTGGAACACAACTTGCAAGCCTTAAAACTCCTACATCAGCCAGTCAACACTGTTCTCACCTGCTCAGCCCCCCGCTTGCGCTTGCTGGGAGAGGACAGGCCGCTGCCGCCGCTGGTGGCGGGGGAGGCATCGCCAGGGCCGCCCGCCACGGTGCGGCTGGACAGGTCTGCAGAGGGGGAGGCTGCGTCGCCTGCCGCAGACGGCAGAGTCAGCAGCTGTTGCGGCCAGCTGAAAGCCGGGAACGCAGCGGGCGAGCGGGGCGCGGCTGCGGCAGAGCTGGGCCCATGCAGGCTGCCAAAGGGTGGGCCACCAGCGGGGCTGGGCGCATACTGCAGGCCGACGCCAGCGGCAGCGGCAGCGCTGAGGCCTGGCATGTGGCCGCTGGAAGGAGCAGGGACATATGCGCCGGGTGCGTGGGCTGGCATCCCAGGCACCAGAAGGCGGTTGGCGGTTGGGGGCTGACTAGCAGCGCCAGAAGCGGCCGCTGTATTAGGCAGGCGAATGCCGCCAGGTGCGAGCAGATCGGCTGGGGCTGCCAAGGCAGCCGCGGCAGCCAGCTGTGCAGGCAGGCCGGCAGCAACCAAGCCGTGCATGTTGGCAGGCGCAGCTGCCGCTCCATGAGGCGGCTGCAGTCCACCGCTGTACAGAGCTGCGGTGCTGGCTGGCAGTGCAGCAGCAAGCGCAGGCCACTCAAAGCAGCTGGGAGGAGCAGGCATGGAGGCAGCGTGCACTGCAGCCAGTCTGGGTGGTGGTGGAGCAGGCGGCCACTGCGGCATGCTAGCAGGGCCGGCAGCGAGCGGGTGGGCAGGTGGTGGGCCAGCGGCAAGCAGCCAGTGGGGGTCTGCCGGCGCAGCAGCAGTGGTGGCTCCCGCGGCAGCCTCTGGAACCACAGACAGGGCATAGCGCCACAGGTCCTCCGGTAGGAGTGCACCCTGCAGCAGCACCCCATGCTGCTCTGGCGGCAGCAGCTCGCGTGCCAGTTGCACACAGCGGGCATGCTCCTGCAAGCAAGCAAAGATGGGGGGAAGGCCGATAACCTCCTGGAATCAGTCAGCATAGCACCTTTCGACTGCTGGCAAGCTTCCGTGTACCAAGGCATACCTGGAGCAGGCCTTGAAAGTAGTGCACAGCTCTGTCCCTGTCACGGAAGCAGTGATATGGAGAGCCGCCGCACTGCTGTTGCAGGTCCTGCAACAAGAGGCCATGCGGGTGTGCATCAGCATTGTGTGCCCTGTTTCATGCCTGCTGGCAAGGTAGCATACATCGCAGTCGCACTCAGGCGGTGAGCAAGGTACTACCTCCACAATGCGGAAAAAGGTTTCCTTGTTGCTTGGAACTGGCTGGAATGCAGGTGGCTCGGCGGCGGCAGCCCCCTGCGCCAGTTGCATTGGGACGGGGGAGAGGCTGCCATTACTTGGAAGGGTCAGATCGACAACTGAATCGGCCAGCTATTTTGCAGCCACAGCGGCGCAGAGCAGCGAGGTTTGAGAATCAGACTCACAAAAGGTAAATACAGCCTAACAGCACACCTGCGCAGCGCGCATGGCGGCCACCAGCGGGTGGTCCTGTGCCATGAAGTACGTGGCCACCCAGGACAGGCTGGCATCCTGCACAGGTGCGGGTTAAGGGGAGATGGCACTTCAGAGTGCAACTCGTGCACAGGGGCTTGCAAGTTCGGCACACAGGCAAGCGCTACGCATGCTAAGCCCTGCCGCCTGCCTCACCAGCGGCACCAGCAGCGAGCCCTGCGGCGGCTCCAGCTGGCTGAGGCTCGCCAGGCGCTCGTACAGGTGCAGGCAGCGGGCCACCAGCGCCTCGCCCGCCGGCGTCGCCAGCGACTCGGCGGTCAGGCTGCCGCCCAGCGCCTGTAAGGGGAGGGAGGAGGGAAGAGAGCGATAGCGTTAGGCTTGCACGTGCTGGTGTGCCACCCTCTTGCAAGCATCCCTCCCTGTGCTGCTGCCTGCCTCGCCGCCCACGCACAAACCGAACACATCACCCCCTTGCCACCCACCCACCTCCACATCAGCGGCCACAGCAGCCAGCTGTGCCGCCGCATCCACCATGTCGGCCTCGGCGGGGCGGCGATGCTGGTGTCCGTTGAGCAGCTGCTCCTCAGCAGCAAAGTCCTCGGTGCCCAGCAGCAGCAGCCACAGCATGAGCCAAGACACCTGCACCAGGGGTGGTACGAAAGGTGGGGCAGGGTGTGGGCTGGGGTGAGGCGGCCGGTGCATGCGACGACACCTAGGCCACAGAGTTGGATCGAGTCTGTGCATGTTGGTGCAAGCCAGCTGCAAGCACTGGCATCACCCAGCACCCACCGGAAGTTCGCGCTTGATGCGGGGCACAATGGCGCCGGGGCAGACCGCTTGGCGGTGAAGCACGGCGGCGCACAGCGCACGCACAAAGGCATGGGCCTTGTCCCTGAAAGATGCATGAGAGTGAAGGCGGAGCAAGAGGCAGCGTTGGCAGGTCAGGAGCCAGCATCAAACACATTCCGCGCAACCGTATTCAGCAGCAGCTCTGCCCCGCCCCTCAACCCCACGCCATCCCTGCCTGTTTGCATCGCCCCCAGTCATTAGCATCAGGTCGGTAAGCCCACAGGGGGCGCCCTCCATGCAGAGCCACAGCTGAGGCAGAGCAGTTGGTGCGGCTGTGCAGTTGACAGCAACATGGGGTGGCGCTTGCTGCAAACCACAACTGAGGCGGCTGCATGGCTCCGGATGGCACACGTGCCCGCTCTCCAGCCCTGCACCTGCTTCACCTCACCTCCAGGAAGCAGACGCTTAGGCCGAAGTTGTCGGCGGTGCGGTCAAACTGCTTGTAGCGGGTGGCCAGCGAGCCCCAGAGCCAGGTGGAGACGATGTTGTCCTTCCTGCACCGAAAACGTCAGTTGGGGTTTGACTCATTCCGCTCAACCGAACGTTCCACTCAATCCACAGCCAAGAGCTGCGCCCTACTCTGCGGCACGCTGCGAACCTGCGGCAGAACACGCCACAACGCGCATTGAACCCATGCTGCGGCAGCTCAGATGCTGACGCACACAAAACACAGGCACAGCGCACAGGCACGCGCAGCCCACTTGTTGGGGTTGGCCAGGTCGCAAATGCGCTTTGTCATGCTGGGGTCAGACAGCAGCAGGTGGCAGCCGCCGCGCGCCAACTCTTTCACAAGCAGATTATTGCTGGAGATGTCTGCAGGAGCAGGGGGACCAGGTGGCAAACGACTGTTAACGCGCCCGGCAAGCTGCCATTGGCAGCTTGTGCCTACAAACCCAAGCCCAAACTCCACACAGCTTGCCCTGCAGCATGTAGCCCCGCTCGGTGTGGATGCGCGCCAGGATGTGCATCAGTGTATGGTACTCGCCTGCGGAGGTCGGCGCGTGTGGGTGGGCGGCAGTGAATGCGTGCGCGGCACATGACAGGCAGGGAGGGGCATGCAAAGTCAGTAATGCCAGATGGGAACCAGCCCATGCACCGCACTTGTGCCCTGGCGCAGGGTGAAGAAGTCGGCGAACACGCTCTCCGGCACGCGCCTGCAGGGCAGATGAGGAGGGTTAAGTGCGAGAGGGGGCTGTTGGCAAGTGGGCCCCAGCCGGCGCACAGCGTGGGGCAGGCGCACAGCATGCAGCGCCTGCACTGGCCAGCAAGGGATGCAGAGCAGGTAGATTCCATCACGCACCGGTCGCAAGTGTCGCGGATCAGGCTGGCCAGCGAGCCGTAGCGGTAGGCGGGCATGGCATAGCCGTACAGCGGCTGCGGCAGGAGACGGGATGAGAGGGGGCCCGTCAGCCGCCCAGCCAGGAGCCTTTGCCAGCTGTGAGCAAGAGCCACCCGACCACAGAGAGGCACAGTCACACCGCGGCAGGTGGCGCCGCTGGTTTGGCTCCCCTCCCTGCCTGCCCAGGTGCGCACTAGATCCTTCATGTCGCCCCGGTGCTGCACGATGCCCAGCACCCGCGGCACGCGCTCGGCAAAGCCTGCATCCCCCAGCAGCATGAGCGCGTTGACCTCATTGCGCAGGTTGACCATTCCGTTCAAGGCTGCAGAGAGCAGGGAGCTGTGAATGCTGGGGAGTAAGCAGGTTGAAAGCCTCGGCACTGGGGCACACGCTGCACACACGTGGCCCAGCCATGGACGCCAGCAGTGCAGGCAAGGGCGCCGAAGCGATGCAGCATCCGCCCTGCGTGCAGGCCCACCTTCCTCCTCGACATCGCACTCATCCGCCAGCTGCAGGAAGCTCCCGCGGCCGTTGGGTGCGTGGTGGACTTTGAGGGCCACCCGCCGGCCCTCATGGATGGGGCAGGTGCGGCTGTCCCCGCCGCTCGCGCTGGCCGGTGGCAAGCGCCAGTCCACAATCTGCACCTCCGCCTCCCCGCCAAAAAGCCCCTTCACAGAGTGGTGCTGAAGGTTGTACTTGAAATCACTGGGGTCCAACACAGCCAGCAAGCCCTGCACAGATCAGGGGGGCGAGGCGATGGGACGCGACGTTTGCAGGCGGCGGCGGCGGCGCGGCGGCGGCCCCAGCGCCGTCCGCCACCACGGGCGGCACCTTGCGCGGCGCACCTGCGCCACCTTGAACTTGAGCGAGACCACGGGGTTGTCCAGAGCGTCCGGCTCTTTCACACCACCCTGCTTCGCCATCGCGGCGCTGCCGCCGGCTGAGGGCACGGGGGGCACAAGCGATAACAGGGGAGAGGGGGCCGGCTCGGGAGCGGGTCCTCAAACGTTGCATTTGGGAAGGCCCATGCCGGGGCACTGTGGAAAGCGCTCCCGCCCATCGCCGCCAAATTCCCGCCTCATCGCTGTGTCCCAAGCGGATTCAGACGGTCGGTCGCTGTCCAAGGCGCACCCAACGACAAATGGAGTCCGGACGGGCGGGAGCAAGCCTCTCCCCGAGCCGCAAGCGCCACAGCGTGCGTGTAGGGTGCCTGTCGAGGCCCGGGGCGGGCGCCAGCCCCAGGCGAGCCGGCACTTTCTCCAGCCGCCGGCAGTTGGGGCGCGACGGCCGCCTGCCGCCGCCTGCCACAGCCGTGAGCACCCCATCTCTGATTTTCGCACCCACTTTCCTCCGCTTTGCAGGCGCGCCGAGACTCGGAGGAGGAGCGCGAGGCGCCGTGCTCGCCTGCCAAGGAAGCGCGGGTGAGGCCAACGCCGTGCAGCTTGCATGGGGTGCGGTTTTGCGGTCGACAATGCGCCCGTGATCAGTGGCAGGCTGCATCGCCCCCAGTATTGGCCTGGAAAATGAGGCCGTTCATGCACCCATGCCCTGGCCTCCAAGCTGCTGCAGGGGGCGGCTCCTGACGCGGCGGCGCAGCCTTCCGGTGCGGCGCGCACCTTCGCGACCGACGATGTGGCAGGCCTGCGCCTGCACTCCTCCCCCAGCGCGGGCAGCGCTGCCGCCCAGCGCCACCCAGGTGGGAGCCAGGGGGCACAGCCCGGCATGGGCTCCAGCCAGCAGGGCCCGCACGGCGGCAGCGGCGGGCAGAGCTACTCTGCGCAGCAGCAGCACCTGCGGTTTCTGCAGCTGCGCACGAGCCCAGGCCTTTCCAGCGGGGCGTCAGTGGCCACGCCTCCGCCTGCCACCGGCTGGGCCGACCCAGCCATCAGCGCGCAGGGGATCCCGCTGCAGGTCACTGTGAAGCAGCAAGTGAATGTGTCGGCGCAGCAGTGGCTGCAGGCGCAGCAGCAGTGGCGACAGGAGCAGCAGCAGCAGGCACGGCAGGAGGTGCAGCAGCAGGCACAGCAGGCACAGCAGGCACAGCAGGCACAGCAGGCGCACGCAGGCCCGTGTGCACCGCCCGGTGATGACGGAGGCGAGGCCCCTCACGGGTCACACGTGCGGCGCTGCCTGGCCAGGTTTCGCGCAGAACAGGCAGCAGCTGCTGCCGCCGCCGCCGCAGGCTCAGGGCCTGGCTCCCAGCGCCCCTCCTCTGCCGCTGCCGCAGCGGGCAGGGCCTCAGCGCCGGCGCCCTCACCACGGGCAGCAGCAGCAGGCGCGGGGCGCCCGCAGAGCGCCGGCAAGCAGTGCCACACGCTGTCCATCCCGGAAGCGGTGGCCAACATGGTGGAAGCGGGCCTGAACCCCACAGGCCCGATCCAGCACCGCAGGCAGCCTCGCGGCCTGGCAACCGCCCTCGCTCTGGCGGCTGCCGCCGAGCAGCGGCATCCAGGCCCAGCGTGCGGCGTGGTGGTGTGCTCCTCCGCAGCCTACCTAGTGGATCGCACCTGCTGGCTGGAGGCTCTGGAGCCGGCTGGTGCTGTGGCCAGCTACAGCTGCAGCGTGCACGAGTGTGCGACGAAGCACCTCAAGACTCTGACCACGCAGCAGCAAGGTGAGATGTACTGCTGGCTGGCTGGCTGGCTGGCTTTACACCCGTTTGTCATACAATACGGTAACAGGCCACAAACGTCTGGAAGCAAGGATGAGCATTGCACCCGCGTGCTTCTGCCAGGCACGCGCTCAACTCTGCTTTCCAGCCCCTTCTGTTCCTCATCCTTCCACCGGTGGTACCATCCCTCCCCCACCCTCCCCCATCCTTCCACTGCAGGCCAGCTGGTCAAGACTAAGGAGTTCGAGGCCACAATTGAGCTGGCCATGGCCGGCCTTGCCCTGCAGCAGCTTGGCAGCACCACCCGCGAGCAACTGGCTGACGAAACTGTGCGCCACATGAAGCGCCAGCAGCTGGAGTTTGGGCTGGGCCATGCCCACAAGGCGCTGGCCACGCTGGCGGCGGCCCCGCCCGCCTGCGGCGCCTGGCTGGCCAAGGCGGTGCAGCCCAAGTGGGAGACCTTCATCGTGCCGCAGCAGCCGGGCGATGCTGAGGCGGCAGCAGATGAGTGAGGGCTTGGCGGTGCAGGCCCTCAGCAGGCGGGAGGCAGCGGTCGGGGAGCTCGCAGCTCGCAGCCCTGAGGGCAGCTCCCAGCTCTCCACCAGCTCCCACTCTACTATTTTGACCGACTTGACTCAGGGACTGAGGGTTTGACGTAACGTGACGTAGGGTACTGGCTCTTACGCGGGGTATTGGCTTTTATCGGCAGCACTGGACTGGGGGTCCTGGGCCTGACAATTACAGCTGGAAACTTGATATGAGATTTGTTTCAGGGAGGCGGGGCAGCCTACAGCAGTATGATTGACCTTATGTAACTGCTTGCAAAGTACTGCTGCTGCACTGGGAGCAGAGGAGACGGACGGAGGAGAGGAGGGTGCAGGAAGGGCAACTTTGAAAGCTGGGTGCCCGGGCGGCAGAAAACTGCCAAGCAAACTGCGGGCTGTCATGCCGGCAGGAGAGGGGGCGCCAGGTGCAGTGGCCGCCCTTGCAGCACCTGCAGCAGCATCTGGCCAGCTGGCTGGAAGCCACAGGCCTCCCAGGCTGCTGCGGCTGCCTGGGCGGCGGCATGCACCGGAGAGCCGTGCTGTGTATGCGCCCTGAGGTAGACGGCATGCTCTGCGGCATGCTGCTCTGCCGCAGACAGGGCGGATGGCGCCCACGCCACTTGCACCAGGCTGTACTGCAGGCGCGCTGAGCTGCCGCTGTCGCTGCTGCCGCCACTGCTGCCCAGCTGCAGCAGCTGCCCCAGCGCTGCCGCAGCAGGGTTGTGCCGCAGCAGCTGCTCGGCCAGCAGCACGGCTACCCTGGGCAGGGCGCAGGCCGTATGGAGCGCCAGCGCCAGGGCGTAGAAGCAGGCTGTGGTGGGCAGCAGCAGGAGCAGCGGCATGAAGAGCAGCATGGAGCCGCTCAGCTGCTTCAAGCCGCTGCCGCCCGCGCTGTACAGCCTGAAAGTGGAGCGCGGGCTGTGTGGCTCCTCTGACTGACTGCCGCCGCCGCTCGCACCACTGCCGCTGCGCCGCAGCCAGCGGCGGGCTGCTGCCAGAACGCGCTGCCGAATGAGCGGCATGCGCTGCCGGCCACGCATGACCCGCCACATCACTGCTGTGCTGCGTAGCTGCCAGCGGTAGGCTGCAGCTGTGGCAGCATAGGCCAGGCTGACCGGCAGCGCCAGCGCCCACAGCAGGCAGCGCAGCGCGACCAAGCCGTGCAGCGGGCCGCCGGCAACCAATGCGGCCGCCAACACGCCTGCACGGGTGCAGTGGGTTGGGGCATTCAATGGGGGGTCGCAGACGCCACTGCAACAGCAGCAAGATGTTGAGTTGGCAACAGGCTTGCCTAATGCGTACCATCACACCCCACTGCTCACACGCTCATGTTGCAGCAACACCATCCAGACCGCCCCCAACCCCACCTGTGGCTCCCGTGCCCAGCAGTCCGGCCTGGCCGGACAGCGCCCAGCGCACGCTGGCCACATACTGCAGGCCCGACACGCTCAGCAGCTCACACAGCTGGCGGTGCAGCTTGACACCTGCAGCGCAGGGAGCGGGTGCAGAGAGCAGGTTTGGCATGGTGCATACGCGTGCGCAACTGCGTGCGTTTGCATTGCATTGCATTGCACAGCCGGCTGCAGCAGTTTGCAGGGCAGGGCAGGCAAGCCAAACCATGCCCTGGCGACCCAGCACAGCTCACCTCCGGGCTGCGCTGTCATCAGCCACAGCAGCTGGCGGGTGGCAAAGGTGGCCAGCGCGCTGCCGCCCAGGCTGACTGCAGCAACGACCGCCTGACGGTGGGCCAGCAGCAGCAGGGCCAGCAGAGCGCCGATCATGTGCACTGCAAGCTGGCTGGCTACTTGCTGCCTGCTGCCAGAGCTGCTGCAAGGGGGGCTGCTGCGGCTGCATGCGCGGCTGCGCGCCAGACCCTGCGTGCTGCGGTGCAGGATGAACTGGCACTGCCAGTCCTGCTGGCTGGGCTGCTCAGATGGCTGCTGCTGCTGCTGCTGGAACCGCGCCGAGCGGCGGCGGTGGCTGGGCGCTGCATCTTGTGGGCTGCCTGGCTGCAGCAAGATGGGCAGCTGCCCACCAGGTGCATTGGTGGCCCGCAGCACAAAGGTGGGATGGGCACTGCCGGGTGCAGCATGCGCTGCCTGGCCCTGTCGCAGCAGCAGGGTGCGGACGGCAGCTCCAGCTGTGGCGGCGCCGCCGCTCGCCGTGCCCGTCACCACCAGTTCGCTGACACTGCCGTCGCTGCGGCATCCGACCAGGTGCAGCGCTGCGGCATCGGGATCGGCCACAGGCAGCCGGTCGGGCCAGTGCACGCGAAGGAGGGGCGGCACCCTGCTTCCCATGGCCGCCAGCCGGCCCGTCCGCTCGCAGATGTGCGCCACGGGTAGCGTGATCGCTTTGTAGGCAGTTCATGCTGCGATTGGAGCCACAAGGCCCTCTGCCTGCGTGGCGGCAAATGCGAGGCTGGCCTCCAAACCCCGAGCGCTGCACTTTACTGCGATCAGCCACCCCACGAGTCAACAGCAGCTGCGCAGCCAGGTCTGCAAGCCGACAGCCGGGCGCCAACAACTGCAGCCGCTTGCAGCCCGCACGATGAGCCGCAAGGGGGAGCACGAGCTGATCGTGGCGTGCAGGTGATGCGAATGGCCCCAGGCGGCACACCGCCAGCCCCGCCTGCACCGCCGCCGTTCCTGCCGCCCGCCCGCCTCCCGCCATTTGCTCAAACTTGTCTGCCTTGCCCATCCCTCCTGCCACAGAGAAGCGGGGCGCCAGCTGGCGGCTACCTTCCAGCCGGTGGTGCCCTTCCTCCTGCAAGCCGGCGTTTCCATGGCCGCATACACAGGCGGCCTGGCGGCAGCGCAGGTGCGGGCGGCGGCACATGGCTCTGTTGTTGGCCCGGTTAGTTGGCAATTCCAGGGTGCAAGGCCGCAGGCGGGGCACCCATAGAAGATCCACGTTTGTCTGCACAACTGGTCACCCACCGCAGGCAGCAGGCATGGCGCTGCGAGTGTCGTGCGCCACGCCCATTGCCGGCCCCATTGGCGGGCTGCTGGGGGTGGGCCTGGCCTCGGCTGCCGCCGGCCAAGCCTCCATCAAGTGCCGGCAATACCTGCAAGACAAGCAGTGAGTGCTGGGTGATCTTGCAAGCATTGGCCAGCTAGTGTCCAGCAGCCATGCCAAGGCTTTAGGCGCAGCACAAACCCAGCGAGCCTGCCACGGTGCACACCCTAACCGCCTGGCTGGCACCGCCGCTGCACATGCGCTTGCAGGAACCCGCTGCTTCAGCCGTGGAAGGGGGTGCGAGCTGAGGACCTGCTGGTGGATGCGGTGCTGGGCATCGCCATGTTCAAGGTGAGACGGTGGGCCATTCATCCATGTTCAAGGTGCTGGGGCTGTAAAGGTAAACTTTCAGTTGGTGAACATGTGTTGGTAGCTGGGCATCGCCATGTTCAACGTGAGCTGCTGGGCCATCGAGCCAGGTTCACGTGGCATGCCAGCATGCCCAATGCGCAGTTATTATGGTGGCAAGCCAAGTAGGTGCATGGCGTGGGAGGCAGCAGCTGATGAGGCTCCCGCCCGGCTTGCCTGCAGGTCATGGGCGGCCGCTTCCGCTCCGTCATGCCCTCCGACCTCGCAAAGGCGCGCTGGTGATCGTTTTGCTGCCCCTGCTGCTGGTTTCGCGCCCTTGCCATTCCTGTTGGTGCCTGCTGCAACACGGTCTGCTTGTGCCGCTGCCCAGCTGGTCTGCCTGCTTGCGCTCCCGCTGCAACCTAACCCATGCCACAGTGGAGCATGTGCCGCCCACGCCTGCCTGTTGCCTTGCCTCGCTCTTTAAACCAGGTGGGAGCAATTGCACGGGAGAGCCTGCCGGCCACACATGCTGAGTACGCCACAGAAGCGAGCCGGGTGGAGCTGGCGCGCTACTTCCGCAGGTGACATTGGGATGGGGTTGAGTTGAGTTGCGGTACTTCCCTCATCCAACCAACTGGCTGGCTGGTTGGCTGGCTGGCTGGCGGCATTATGTTGCCCACTGCATGTTCGCCGCCAGACACCGACCCAAGCCTGCTGCCGCTACACACCTTGCCCAACCACCCATTCACCCGCAGGGACGGCTGCCACCACTGCGGCACGCGGCGTGGCAAGGTCATTGGGGACCACATGCCACCCAACAAGTGAGCTTGCAGTGGAACCTGGGAGCTTGCTTGGGGGAACTCATGGCGTGCTGATGGGCTGATGGGGTGCGCGAAGCCCCAGGCCTTTTGCAGCCAGCCACAGCTGCCTATTGCAGCCAGCAAGGCTGCGTACTCTGCCTGCCTGCCTGCCTGCCTGCCTGCCTGCACACCGTCCCCCCAACAACCTTTGCCCTGCCACCTGCCCTGCTGCCACGCAGGTACGTCAAGCAGTACATTGCTTCTGCCAAGCGCACGCTGCTGAGCAACCCATACCTGCGGCAGGTGGGTGGCGACTAGGCGGTTTTTGAGCATCTTGCTCAGCCAGGACAAGGCACCTGCTTGGTTTGATGATGCAATGGGTCTGATGGGCAAGCCAGGCTGTTGAAGCTGGATGATCAGGAGGATAACCTGCTGTCTACATGCAGACCAGCCTGCCTGAACTGATTCGTTTCGTCGCTGCTCAGGGTTGTTGTGTGCATCTGATCCCAATCTGCAGATGGCAGGCGCGCTCAACATCCAGACCGGCCCGCCCCGCCAGCGCTACTACCCGCAGTGCACCAGCTGCATGCAGAAGCAGGCCACCGCCATCCGCAACGACAAGGCGTGTGACGGGCGGGCGGTTTGGGTAGTTGAGGGCAGCTGCTGCTGGCCGGCTTAGCAAGCTCAAGCTGCTAAGCTGTGCCAAGCCACCTTCTTGCGGCTGATTGTGGATGAACAGACGTGGGCACCCCTTTTCTTCCAGTGCAGACCGCGCTGGCGTTTCACTGCCATGAAGTAAAGTAGTTGTGCTGCAAACTGAAGTGTGCCCCATCCAACCACCCTTCTGCCGCAGACGGTGCTGGTGTTCCACCAAGTGCTGCACCACGGCGGGCGCAGCCAGGCATGGCACTACAGCGGGGCCCTGCTGGGCTTGCGGCACTACAGCAGCAGCAGCAGCAGCAGCAAGGGCGGCAACGGGCGGCGGCGGTGAGCCGCGGCGGCAGCAAGGGCAGCAACCGCCAGGGCACATTAGACTCGTCGCTGGTGGCTTGGCTGCTGCAGTACCTTGCTTCTCTGTGCCTATCCAGCCTGGTCCAGGTGTGAGTCTTTGTTGCACAGAGTGTAGAGCAGGGCAAGGTATGGCACAGGGTAGCGAGGAGAGGGGAGCAGGGAAGCATGCACAGTGATGTTGGGGTGAATGGTGTTGCCCGGGAGCAATCAGGATGAAATGCAGGTGCCGACAGGGGTGGCGGCCACTTGCAGCCAGGCGCGTCTGCCACTGTCAAGCAGCAGAGGCATGAGCAGCAGGTGGGGCCTAGGAAGAAAGAACACGACACGCCAGGCACAGCGCGCAAAAAGGGGTCAACAGCCAGCGGGCTCACACGGCAGACAGGTCAGGCCGGCAGCTCAGTCCATCGGCTGCGGTGGCGGCACCGCTGCCGGCTGCTGCGACGGCCCGCCTTGCTGCTGCTGGCCCTGCTGCTGCTGCTGGGGCGGGCCCGACCCGCGGC
This sequence comes from Chlorella sp. CH2018, assembly GCA_009928355.1. Lineage (NCBI taxonomy): Eukaryota > Viridiplantae > Chlorophyta > Trebouxiophyceae > Chlorellales > Chlorellaceae > Chlorella > Chlorella sp. CH2018. The sequence continues at coordinate 14,631 of VIYQ01000852.1, forward strand.
CGCCACGGCCCCGCCCGCCGCTGTAGCCCCTGCCGCTGCTGCCGCTGTACGAGCGGCCGTCGGGGCCGAAGCCGCGACCGTCCATGCGGCCGCCCGGGGGCGGACCCATCGGCATTCCCATAGCCATGCCTCCAGCCGGCGGCGGGGGGCCCATGGGGCCGCGGGGCGGGCCACCCATGGGCGGCGGGCCGCGCCCGTCTGCCATGCCTGCCGTGGGAGGGCCGGGATAGGGCCCTGCAGGGCAAGGCAGGAGAGCGGCGGTTGGGGGATTGATGTCAGCAGGCATGGCAAGCAGTGCGCATGCACACACAGGGGTCATGGCCAAGCAGGCTGCCCATGCATCAAACCGAAACCAGCTGGCATGTGCTCCATCCGCCCAGCTCACCCCTGCCAGCAGGTGCCGCGCCCGGCCCGCGGCTGGGGCGGAAACCGCCA